>CM037850.1:4349360-4371860 GCA_021234535.1 Stichopus chloronotus
GTCGCGGTTACATCAAGGTTTTAAGAAATAACCTTTTCTAAAGCAAAGCAGAGCGTTTAAAAAAAAGGGAAAACTAAAACTACTCAATAGTCAGTGGACCTAATTGACATCACCCATCTTTTTTGTCTTTGTTTTTCATCATTTTGACGTTCTGAACAGTTACAGCTTCAAAATCCGATAGTCTGAAAACGATATATAAGGGAAAGTTTGACGCAAACTGTGAACACCAAAGAAGACCAGTCAACGTTTGATCTCTTTCTTCTTTATATTCGGCTTCATTCTTTTAGCGGGAGGAATTCGTCACCAATGCATTCTCAAAAGTTAGTTTATTCCTGCATGACAATGCATGTCCAATGAATATTCATGAGCTGTAAATTATATCGTCTGGAGAAGGAATTTTCTTTGGTTTTCAACTCGCTTGTTACTAAGTTATATACAATGGAACAGTTCTGTGTCAGAATTACCATTCAGCACATTATACTAATTATCGGAATGGCATTGTGTTAGCGATGACGTTTATTTGCACCAAAACAAGAAAGACGAAAAAAGGACGGTATAATGCCCGATCATTGGACGAAAAATCTTGAAAATTCTTTGGTGTGACCTTAATAGACACACACAAAAAGTGTAAGTGACGGCTGCAACAGTGCACCACAAAAAGTTCACTTGATCCCTGGAGTTCTCCGTCGATGCTGCATCAGTAAAGGGATACATGATTATTTGCCTGAAAATTACACTGCAGTACTGTGTACAGGCCAATATATTGCAAACTTGTGTTACAAAACGACATTTTGTCGCAACTGTTTTGATGTCCCACTGAAAACCATCATTGAAAGGCTACAGTGCGTATTCAGTGCAAGAATGACATAGTCTAATTGTGCTACCGTGGTTTCCATGGCAATGAACCCAATAGAGGATAAGTCAAGTGAATCAACCCATATTTAAATGATCAATCAATAAATTAATAAAAAAGTTTGCTTAGTCTTTTAACTCGGCGGTGGCGGTACTACAATCATTGACTTATTCGACTCTCCTTCTTTCTCTAGTTTGCAAAACTTCTTAAGTCGATCTTCGATGAAGGAAACCAGGCTTAGATTCTGAGGTTTGGAGTCTTAACCTGTTCGGTATAAGAGAATAGCGGGCTCAGTTACTAGATTTGAGAGAAATGCCAGCTAGACTGACCAAGTTGAAGGTCTCATATATTGACACCGCTCCACACTGTGCAGTGCAGCTGACTCCGGTTCTCTGGATCATTGCTTTGAAGATGGCGCACCACCAATAATCTCCCCCATACACTTACAGGTTTAAATAGCCACCATCGCCTGTTATTTAGTGAGCGGCAAGGTTATACCACATTAGACATTCCGTATTTATAATTTTAAGGTCGCATACCCTATCTAGAAGATGGAGATCCCTCCGCATTTTGTTCGCCGTCGGTGAAAGTCCCTATTAGGGACATTTGGGCAACTTTTTTGGTATTTTATCCTTTAAGATGGGTCCTTTTGTGGACTGAATATTGAAGTAGGCGAGTTACAGTATACATGTTGTGAAAATGGGGGAAATTAAAGCAATTATAGAAAAGTTATGGAATCTTAGGTTGCGGAGCATCATCGTTGGAGGCGATGTGTGATTTGGTCCCAGTGACAAGGTGTGCTAAATTCGACGGCCTCTAGCAGAAAATCTAACCACTTAAGGTAAAATTGAAGAAGCCATGAATGGCCAATGTGTCAGCTTTGTAACGAGTGGTAGCTTATATCTGTTGAAAACTTCTACAAGGCTTTAGAGACCACATTACTTTTGCGACTTAGCATGTAAGTCAATGGGGAAATTAATAGGGGTATGCTACCTTATAGATGACGACCTGCCCTATCATGGCATTTACAGACTACCGTAGGTCGACAAGTTCGTATTTGTATTTATAGAAGAGGAGAAAGTGGTGACCCACCTAAATGTCATGACATCTTTGATTTCTAAAACAATGGATAACAATGGATAAATCTTCTTTAGCGGTCTAAACTTTTTCGTTCTTCAATATAAAAGAAAAGTTGCAGTGATCATAATAATGGAAAGACGGCGAAAAAAGAGGAAACCGTGGCTCATACTGTAAGACGCTTCTCTACTACATGTGACGTACATCGTAGCTAGACTTTCAGTAGTTATCATGCGATAGCTAACGGCCTGTCCTATCATGGTACCAACCGTGACAAATTTCATCATGTATTTAATTCAGATTTTGATTTTTGGTTTTGTTTTTGATGAGGTGAATGTCTTCAATGGCGATTCTGTTCCCTTGACAAGGTCACTTTCCCGCCGAAGTATCACTCGACACTTTCGATTTTCGGAAACAATTTGTAAGTCTACTTCAATCATCCATATATATGTTCACATCATCTGAAAAATAAATTTTTGACTTCTTCGACATCCAAGTAAAAATAAAAATAGTGATCATAACTGAAAAGATGACAAAACGAGAGAATCGTGGCTCGTATTAGACCCTAGATACTTTTCCGCGAGGTTGAACTCACCCGGTTGGTGCTCATTGCCGAATGGTGGCGGTATGCTACATGTAAGCTCCCTAAGACACCCCATTGGCCGTCATCGTTCAAACTACACGGCGCCTATATTGAAGTACACGTGGCTCTTCCAAGACCAAGGAGAACTAGAAAATGTGGTTACATACCGTAACCACAATGGACATGACCATGTACAAGTCTCTGGTTGCCTATGTAGGGTGAGGATAGACTGCCTGGTTAATCCCACGACGGGGACGTAGAACTGGTATGTGGACGGGGAGGGGGGGAGTAAATATTTTCAAAAATCCAACATCCTGTCGAACCCTGGATTGTTTCCAGGACCGGAATCATCTATAAGCAATCCACCCACGTACACACACAAAACCACCCATACACACACTCTCTCATTGGCAAGCACATATGTACACTCAAAGTGACGTGTTCTGGAACCGTAAAATCGTAAAATGTTATTGTATTTTGTTTATTTTGTTTGTTGTTTTTTATTCTAAATCTGCCTGAATTATTGAAGCCTGGGCAAAGCAGAATGATTGTTCCCCCGAGTATTTCCAATGGGCTGACAACTGCCCACCTGCCCCCACCTAGAGTACCTTTATAGGGAGAGTAGCGACATTGACGTTCCAAAAATTACAGGTCATGTGACTACAGGAGCCATTTTGTTTCCAAAAAGTTTTGGCCGCACGCAGTCAATGGCAGCGACTACACGTAAACTTTCCAGTTCTCCAAGAAAAGGACGGGTTGTTGTGCATTTAGTTGCCACAATCGGTTCCAGAAAGGGTTTAGGATGTACAGATTCCCCACAAATACTAACAGAAGAAAGATTTGGGAGAATAAAGTCAGCCGTGTCAATTGGAAACCAACCAACGTCGTTTCTCTGCCATGTAACGTTAGAACTAAGTTATAGGTGGTACTGGTAGACTCAACGCTCAGGGGCATAGACTACTAACGTACTGTGAATAGGACGAAAAGGGTAGCTAGGCCTAACTTTAGGCTCGTCTGTGTTAGGGTTCCTTCTCTATAAAGGAACCCTAGTCTGTGTAGGACGGGACAAACCGTCGCCTAGCCTTTATCTGGCAAAGTAAGTTGGATTACTAAAATTCATTGGATTGGTTAACCAACTAAACTGCTATTCTGTATCAGTTGCTGAATGCTGGGAACAAATTTCTCCGCACATCTCGACTTACTCAGAACTGCATAGAGAATTTATCGGTATTAATCGGTAGTGCACAGCTCCTCGCTCTCAAGCAAGCAGGAAGCTATGACCAAGATGATGGAGAGTTTTTGGCAGAGTTCTTCAACCAGAATTTGCAGATGCCACAACAAAAGCCAGAAATTCCTGAACCTTGCTTATCAGATGAGGAGCTTTTCTCAAACCTTCCCCAAGTCGAACTTGACAGTTTTTATAACCTTGCTGGGCACTGTCTTAATTCAATCAAGAAAAATGAGAAGACTTGTGACGAATGTTTGCATGAGCTAGGTTACCAGTGGACATCAGGATGGGCCACATCAGGCAGCTACGCTCACCCTTTTGAGAGAGCACAGACAATGTTGTTTGCAGCATGTGTCTGAAAAAGCCTTTAACATGCTGGTTAAAGTGGAGACTCTGTTCAGGGGCAAGAAAAGAAATCTCATTAAGGGACCCAACATCAAAGATGTTCTTGTCATTGAAGCAGAACAGCTGACCAAAGATATCAAGATCTCTCCCTGCCACAGACTCAAACATAATCTCATTAGTAAATTCATCAATGTTCCCTAGCACTTTTTCTCCCCCCCCCCCCCACAAAAAAAAAAAGAAATTAGGAACTGTTGAAGGAATCAGCAAGACTGAAGAGACATGGTGAACTTGTCAGCAAGAGTATGACTATGGGTACACTAGCTAAGAAAGTGAAATGACTCTTGAAGTGTCCCTTTTTTTTCAATTTTTCTCAAGTTTTGTGTTCACTCATCATTTTTTTTTTTTTGTTCGCTGTTTCACCCTTGGTTGTAATTTAGTATGTATGTACAGAAATAGTTAATAATGCTGGCATTTGCATAAACTTCAGATACCTTTATGATTCACCTAAGAAACCTACCTTTCAGATCAAAGTCTCCCCAAGGGCTTTTTTCGACGTCTTTCTACGTTTCATACGGTGTATGCTGTCAAAATTTCTAATGTTTGCTGTCAATTTGATAAAAGTGTACCTACAGTCAAAAATCCAAAATTAAAGACCATTAAGAATGAATTGTAACAGGCTAACTCCCATCTTCATAGGGCATTCCTGAGCTGAGATACAAAATGTTGAAGTTTATTCACTCAAACTGAAATGTTGTGTAGGAATCAAGTTACACAGGATTAAGAACTGCAGTTTTATATTCTCCTTCAAACTAGTTATTCATAATTACCTTTCATGCTATACTTTCTAATATGTTATGACAATCGGGCCCAGGACCCAATGTTTTGAGAACTCTAAAATAAAGCTCTGATTCTAGACAAGATTCAATGGTGAACATGAACAACAGTTTTGTATATTTCTTCAAATGCTTTATCCGTAGATACCTCACATGTCATACTTTGTATTACTTCGAGATTGGTGGGACCAGGATCCAAGGGCCTGGCCCAAACTAAGGAGAGGGTTCTTAAACTAGTACAATGTAGTCTAAATGTTTCTATCACAAATTTTCCAGCCAAATGACTTCACCTGAACTTAACTGACCTTTCGGGCCTTTGTTGTTGCCAAGGGGCATCTTCCCATTTGCTGCCCCTGCCCCCTCCTTGTTCTCCTCCTTGTACCCCGAGGGATCTTCGGCGAATAATGTTTTGTCTCCCCCTGATGTGGTACCAATATCAATTCTAAACGTTTGCTTTAAAATCAAGAGTGTACTCCATATGTACCATGCAGTCATCAAAATAGGATGTCTACTCTGGCCCCTTGTGACATTAATTGTCCCCCTCCAGAACCCATATCATTGTGAGTGACTCCCCACAGATTTCGTACACGAAACCCCACCCCTCTCGTTCAATAGAGACCAGAAATACGACAAAAGAAAACCCGCAACGCTTAAAAGGCAATCTTCAGCCACGTACAGTGTGCTCTAGGTATGCAGGAAATGGAAACAAAATGGCGTCCAATTTTAAGTTGTCGCTACTCTCCCTATAAAGGTACTCTACCCCCACCCGGATTGTAGCACGCCCATGGCTCTAATATTCAGAATATGAGTGCCTGAAATGAAGTGAACCTGCAAATATACGTACAGCTATTGTACTCCGTTTTACGTTTGGACTTCAGCTCAAATTTATACATATGGTAAAATAAGAGATTTGCATCGAAAATTCGGACTTGAGGTTTGATTGCACTTGCCTTCCGTAGGACGTTAGAAATTCCTTTTGTTTATTACGAACATTTATCTTAAACACGTTCGAAAACTAATTCGTGCAATTGGTCACATCGTTTGTACAGTGACTGCAATAGCCCGCATACATACTGGCTTTCTACTGATCGCTGATCCGCACCTGCGGCCCGTCTATACCACTGTACACATATTGTACATTCGTAAACTGTATGTGGTCCTAACGACGAACGGAGACATCGTAGTAGACCGCTAGGCCGAAATTCCAGGGAATTGCCATAAAGAATTATAATTATTTTTTCACATTTATAGAGATGACTTCATAACCATTTCATAAATCGATTATAAAATTAATGTGGTAACCAGACTTTTCTAAAAAAATGATTTTGAAAATACGGTAGCAAACACCAACGATCTGGAAAGAGAGTAAGAAACCCAGCCCACTTAGGACAGCATCTTTCGTTCATGGCTGCGTCATGTGTAAAGTACCCAGCCTAGGCGTATTAGCCTACTTAATATTGTAATTAGCCTACTTAATATTTAAATTTAGAGCACTGGAGGAAAAACGTACCGCATTTCGTAATTAGCGACATTTCTCACACAATCTTGTCACATACCCGTCTCCTTTGCTGTAAAAATCTTTTCCCAAAAGATCGGTTTGTTTCTTGATGGGAGTCGTCCGATAAATTGAACGAAAGAAATGTGGTCACGTGATCATCAGAAAATGCGACCAACCACGATAATGGACATGCTGTCATGTCCATTAATGAAATGCTGGATAACTTGTATAGTGTGTCAGGTCTCCCGGTGGGTCGATTGTGTAATTTGTTGTACTTTCCCAGCCAGATTGCGTACATGTGCTTCAATATTGGCCACCGCACCAGCTCAGATATGTGGTGACAATAGAGTCTGCTTAACAATTGATGACATTGAAAGGGGGGGGGGGGGGGGGGGGGCTCCGCAGCATTTATTAGATTGTGTCAACAGGATGTACCTCATCACGATGATATACACATTAATTGACACAATGTAGGCCGGATGCTACAAAAGTTATTGATAAACTTCTGATACAGGTGGAAAAGGAATCCTTATAAAACTAACTTTCTGTTGTGATTTAAATGTTTGCTTCTGGATATCGGTTCTGCGAAGAAAACTGAGGACTATTTATTATTCATAGTAGATTTGCATGACTACG
Source organism: Stichopus chloronotus (assembly GCA_021234535.1). Taxonomy (NCBI): domain Eukaryota; kingdom Metazoa; phylum Echinodermata; class Holothuroidea; order Aspidochirotida; family Stichopodidae; genus Stichopus; species Stichopus chloronotus. The sequence continues at coordinate 4,356,414 of CM037850.1, forward strand.
GAGGAGTTTGAATCAGAGTTTTCCGAATCAGGTAATTACTTTTCTTCTACAAATATGAATCTAAACAGCTTCAGACCCATGAATATTTAAAATTCCCATGGAATCAGAATTCAGTTTGCAAAGTTGTCATGTAACTTAGTCCAGGGTTGCCTCGGCAACCGTCTAACTCGTAGAGGTCGACAGTATCTAGACGGGTACTCTGAGCAATTTTTTTTATGTTTTTATTTTATTTATATTTTATTATTTGTAGTAACGGTACCGTATCCAGACATTGGGTCAAATAGCCGGCCCCTTAACCCCCTCCCAACCTTCCTGGAAATATCTAAACCTTTCGCGGCGATTTCCCCATATCCAGTCTCGAAGCCAACCTCCTAACCTGTCTAGTTTTAATTTGCATTTCATGAAAGAAAACTAAAAGAAAGTAAACTCGAGACAAACGTCACAGGTCGTAGTAGCATGACGTCATCATATTTATTTTGATGTCATCATGTGGTGAAAAAACTCAAATCCCAGGTGGGGTCTTCATTTAAGGTGTTTGTGTCCGTACAAAGTGGACCAGATGAGTAAACTTTGTAAACTAATCCATGCAGTGAAACCCCAAAAACAAATATCTGAAGTAGTTTACGTTACCTGATGTAAGTTTCATTTACCTAAAATCAAAGCAATTTTAACGGCATATCCCATCCATCTGGTTTAGTGTCTGTTTCACTCTTTTTATTATGTACGTACCGGCTTCCTTGTACAACCAGGGAGTTACCGGTGCTATTTGTCCAAAAACGTTTCTCTGGTAAAATGTTGCTACCTACATCCCTTCGTTTGCAATTCAACGTAAATACAATGCTCCATCGTTTTTCCCCCGCCATTGCACCAGTTTTAAGCTTTTCGTTGCAATCGAATTTAGAATGGCGCCATTATTTCAAGACCATCTTTTTTTTCCTTCCGAAACAGTCAAAAAGATTGCCGGTGAGGTCTATTCGATTTTTGTCTAAACAACAACATCATAAATAGTAAAGCATCACCAACTGCAAAAACAAAGCTAAAAAAAAGAAAAATATGGATAATAAATAAAAAAGATCTATAAGAACAACAGAAATTAAAAAAAAAATAAAAAAAAAACAAATACAACTTCAAGCTAGGACAATAGGTTAATCAGTCCACACAACAGCAAAGAAATAATCAGAACACGATAAATCGACAATTGAACATGAAAAATACCCTTTTTGGAGAAATCCATTGATTTGTGATTTTCCTTTAATTTCTTGACTTTATCACTTACTACTCCCTCTCTCTCTTTATCTCTTTCTTTATTGGAAGATAATAGCCACCCCATGTTCAGTAAGTTTAATGAATTGATTATTTCACGAAGTGGTAGAATGAGACCTCCAAGAACACACACAAACCGTTATCCCTCCTCATTTTTGGGCCAGGATATTAGAATTTTTAACTTATATTTTACACGTTAATCACTTGTGCCCATTGCTTGCCCCTCACTCGCCATATATGTTTTACTCTTTTGCTGTGAGCATTTGTCCATGTTTGTCATTTTTGTTCTTTTTCATACTTTGGCTTACTCATTGTTTTAGTACTTTAGTTTTTATGTGTGTGTATTTTATATGCGTCTTAGTGCTCTTATCATTTTATCGCTCTTATCGTTTTATCTACAAGCATGTAATTTCCCTCGTTGGATAAATAAAGTCTATCTATCTGTCTATCTGTCTATCTGTCTATATGTTTATATGTCTATCTGTCTATCTGTCTGTCTGTCTATCTATCTTCAAGTTACTGCTTCTTCAGGAGAGTAGGATATATGTTTAAAGAGAAGAGAAGTTACGATGTCACAGAGAAGTGAAATATAATATCAATCAAGAATATACTACTATTTCTTTCATCCTTGAATTAAAGCTTTCTGTTGTCTTTTATTTAGGATAGGCATGGCTTTATCAACCATATTCTGAATACTTGGACATTGTCATGGTTGCTATAGGTAACATACATGAACCATAAATCGCAGTAAACTACTCAATTAGGACAATATTAATTGTAATTATAAAGATCTTGGCAGACCGAAATTGTTCCATAGTTCCCCTGTGAGTCTGACAACCTTGAGCTGTATTTGCTTTCCATTATTCTTTGATTTTTTTTTTCTCTCATCTTTCGTCAGCACTTTTAATCACCCTTCATCAGTTCCTCTGCCTCTTTCCTCACTACGAACTCTGTTTCGAAGTCAGGAGGATAAATTCCGATTCCTTTGAAGTGTCCATTGTAGTTTGGGTTCTCGGTCTTGAGGATGACGTCAAATTTTTGTATCGTACTCGTCAGAAACAGGAATATTTCTCTCATCGCCAAAACTTCTCCTGGACAAGATCGACCTCCTGTTTAAACACACGATCAGCACAGAGGCACATTTAAAATCTATTAATTATTTTACCATGAAAGGTAAACGATATATTTTTTTCTTAAGTTGACCATACATATCCTACGGATAAATATGGTCAACTTAAGCGCGAAATCACAGGCAGATGAATACAATAAAAACGGAGATCGACAGTTCTTTGCCGTCCGCTGTCTTACAAAAAACAATTTTGATACTTTGTCTATCACATTATTGACATGTTGTGACTCTTGATTACCCTCCCCCCCCCCCTTCCCTGGGTCTATTTTCAATGGAAATGCGGTTATTTACAAACGAAAGTTCCCTTTCCTCCTTCTCTTTATATCAAAATCTCGTTGTTTTACATTTGAACAGGTTAATCAACTTTGGACTTGTGCATTAAACGTGGGATGAATAAAATCTTTCTATGAAGGGCGAAGAACTACCAGGACAGAGTGTAACAAATGAGTCGTGCTGGGAGTCCAAACACTGGGACCCACTCATCGAATGAATGGCTCACCGTGAATTCCCGGTTTTCAGCCAGATCGGGCCCACAAGACGATCCAATACCGTCCACCAAAATATTAACGAAAAATTATTCTCAGGTTTGCCAAAGGAGAGGACTTTTGGTGAATAAACGAATTGGAATCTCAAAATTTTTATACATAGGATAGGACTGCTGTAGGCAGTCGCCCACAAATTTATTTCAAATAGTGCTCTGGCCAGTCTGACAATCAGTTGGGTACCTCTATCAAAGATTTCTTTTATAACTTATTGTTTTATACTCACCAACACCAAAAGCTGCCACCCTTCTATCCTTTATGAAATTTCCTTTGCTGTTGATAAATCTTTCCGGTTTAAATTTCTCTGGTTCAGGAAATATTTTCGGGTCTCGGTGTAGTCCCCACAAGTTAGGTAAGATCATGGTATTCTTTGGGAGTAAATACCCTTTGAATATGGTATCTTCTTGTACCTTGTGATAAACACCTGCAATATTGGGAAAAAATAGAACAAAAAAAAAACATGATGGAGTGTTGCAGTTTTAAAGAAACAGACACTGCATGAAAACTTTAGAAAAAATTTATGTGAAATCATGCAGTTTGCCGAAACCCTAGCATATCATGTTTTCTTGCCGCATAAGTAAGAAATGTCCGTCATCTCTCGAATTTCCTAGACTTCTAAAATAATCTGGCTTTCGAAATAAATTTCAGTCCATCTCGTGCCCGTTGCTAGCAAACAACTTTTTTTAAATGATGAACTAGACTTTGTCTTTCTTCCTATAACCGTATTTTTTTTTACTTCATGGAAATCGACTGGTAGCGTTTCAGTCTCATTATAAATATAAGGAATACAGCAATTCCAATGAGTCTTATAACTATGAAAGTTATTCTTATTACAACAAATCAACAGTTTGCTGCTGTACCATCGAACACCTTACCGAGTGGTGCGACCGTTACGTAACGAAGAGCTTCCTGGACTACCGCTTTCGCGTAAGGCATTTTATCTCGATCGGATAACCGAGGATGCCTTTCGAATCCAACCACGGAGACGATCTCATCCTTAAGTTTTTCCTTCACCTCCTTGTCGCTGATGACGAGTAGGAGGGTCCATACTAACATGAGGGCGGTGCTCACCAGCCCAGCAGAGAACATGTCCGTTAGAGCACCGTTGACGGCGTTTTGCGTCAGGAAACTTTTCCCGTCACCTTTCGACGTTTCTTCGATCTGTTTCAAACAGGTATCTACGACGTCTCGTAGTTCGTCCTCGTTAAAGTTTTGCCGATGTTCCAGGATATTTTCGTCGCAGACTTTAGCTAAACAATCGGAGGCTGTGACGATCTTTTGTACCGACCTAACGGGGAGGTAACCCATCCTTGCCAGTACCGATACGATGGTGGGCATCACGAACAACATCTCTATGCTTAGTGTCTCGGCTAGCGTTTCTACCGCTTTTATCTCCCTGTCTGCCGTAGCACCCTCGTATGGATATCGTTTCTGTAAATCAATCAATCCATCCATCCATCAATCAATCAATTCATTAATAAACCAACAAACTAACCATCCATGGAATGAATAAATGAATTACGGAATCATGTATGATTCAAGATCATGGGATCCCCATTATTTTTTCTATTCAACTAATTGTTACTTCTCCTAAATATATATATTTTATCAAATCACTTACCACTTGGGGTAGTCGTTCACTTCTCCTTATTTAGTCTTATCAATAACCTGACGATGGAAGTTGACCTTCCGAAACATATAGTTTTTTATTATAACCTTTGTGTACTCCGATAAATATACTGATGTTTTCCATCAAATCATTGGTGTATTGTTTCATTTTAATTCTAGGAATGGAAGTAAGCAATCAAACAAAAACATAGCAAAAAAGTTGATCAATCAATCAAACAACCAATCAATCGAATCAAGGGCCTAAAGAAACACTATAGTCTAGAACAGCTTTTAAATAATAATAATAATGGGATCATGCTGTCAATCGGTTCAGCATATTTATCCAATTACTCTAAATCATGCAAGCATTCATGATGATCTCATTACTAAGACGGGGGGGGGGGGGGCTGGATTACAAAGTAATGACTCAAAGGATATGAGCCCTGAAGACCAGCGCCTAAGAAATCGATTTAATGTTAAAATAAATAATGTATTGATTAATCAATGTAAAAATTACATTCCGGTGGATCGTAATCTTTTGTTTTAAAACTGTTATAAGCACTTGAATAAACTTCACAGTGAAGGGTTTCATCATTGATTAAAATGGATTACAGTAATAGTATGCGGAACCAACAAATATCACACCGATATCGTTGGGAGCGAACACAATGTCACATTCACCTTGTCTGGAGCCAAGCAAACCATGCAGGGAGTTGAAGCTCCCAGAACCAACCAACTATGACTGCAGAAATATTGAAGGGCGCCAACAAAATGTGACAGTGGCATTCTGTGAAGCCAACCAAATATTACAGTGATACATTGCTGGGAGCCCCCCCCCCCCCCCCCCAGGAAAAAAAATACAATGATATTGTGAGGAGGCATCGTTACAGTGATGATTGTGGGGAGCCAGCAAAATGTTGAAATGATGTTGTGGGTTGCCAACGAAATGTTGCAGTGATGTTGTGGGTTGCCAACAAAATGTTGCAGTGATGTTGTGGGTTGACAACGAAATGTTGAAATGATGTTGTGGGTAGCCAACGAAATGTTGAAGTGAAATTGTGGATTGCCATCAAAATGTTGAAGTGAAATTGTGGTGGGTTATCAGAAAATATCAGAATGATATTGTTTGGAGCCAACAAAACGTTACAGTGATATTTTGTAAAGCCAACAAAACATCACAAACTAATAAAATTTATCGAACAAAAATACCAACATTACACCAGCTAATCGATTTCATTGTGTTAATTAAGGGGGCATTGATATAACGTCCCTGTGGCACAGGAACACAACCCGCATTGCCCTGGAGATCGGTGTTCCAAGTCATTTTCAACATTTTTATTCTTTACCTGGAACAATGTGTATATCAGAATGTTGGCTACCGCCCTCATAAAAAGATCTCTGGGGTTGAACGACTCCTTGAGGTGCTTCTGTTTAATGTAGGCGCAAACCTTTTCGAATTCGCTAGCTATGACGTCATCGTAGGTACTTTGTCCGACGTGTGTCGCATTCAGAATACTCGTGATAAACGATCGAACCTCTTTCCACTTTTTACCAAAAGGAAGGTTGGCGAATCCTGATAGATATTAAAAAAAAAAAAACAAGATCGGTTAAATATAGGAAGGTAGATTTGAGTATAGGTTGCCTCGATATCGCATAGACATGGAAGTCGGCGTTTGACCTTAAAGCCGAGATGAGAATATTGTTGAGTCCAATCAAGGGAAGATGGAATTACGTTCATGCCATTTCTCTATATTTACCACGACGACCGCCTTCAAAATTCTAAATGCGGATAGATCTGCGTCATGTTCTCTCGTGTTACGAGACCACTGATATCATCAATGATGCAGCTTCCTGTTAATTACAAGATCAATTATCACGTCACATCATAATAAGTAAACCCACGATCTATAGGTGACTAACATTTACCGTGTGATAATGCATTTAGAATTTTGTTTAGGTAATGGTTTCTTTTTAAACATTCTTCAGTAGCTATGACCGAGAAAAACACATTAGCGAAAGATCTAACTCGCTTTGATTACCAAGAAGTGATTCCACAACGTCAGAGAAATGTGGGGAAACAGTAAACTTTGAACCATTTCAGCTATATAAAGTGGACTCATGCATCGTTACGAAATTAATCGTGATACCTCACAAAATTTGATACCAGCCTGTATCCATGGGAGACCATTCTCTTTTGAGAGGTGGGGACTGTATGATGTGAAATGTAGAAGAATAACCCCTGTCACCACCTAGAGGTCGTCCGAGGAGGGGTCTAAAGGGGGGGAAGGGATGACGCCTCCCCTTTGAGCAATTTTGCTCATGTAAAATGTCCAAAAAGTGCCCTATATCACAGCAGCAACATCTAACTTTTCATAATCGTTCGAAGCTGGAGAAACTGTATAAAATACTATAGGCTAGAAAAGCATCCAAATATTGCGGTAAATGCATCTTTACGTGTAGGTATAGGCATAGCAATATGTTTGGCCCAGAGATTTATGAGAGATATGTTATATTAAATTCCCTGCAGCCACTTTTTTTATGAAAGGATACCTCTCCATTTTTTCCCAGAATATCCTCCCCGTGTTAAACGTGTATTAAGTCAGTATATTCCTAGCACAGATAGTTCAGTTGCTAAAATATTACAGGTAGATTAAAACACTATAGAATGATAACCCCATCACACCTCCCATAGAGTTAAAGGGGGGGGGGGTGATATGACTGTGAAAACAACATTGGTTGCCATCAACAATGAACGTATCAAAGGTTACGCTCCTTAAATTCCTCTCAAACGTTAATTGATTAGACTGATTTGACGACTGACCGATTAAGATTCTGCTACCCTTACAGTGGAAGTGGATAAATTCGAATATTCGACCCTTACCTATATTCGTATCGTATTCGTCGGGTATGTCGAATAACCGTCCGTTGTAAACAGCCGGAAATTTCCGAAACATAAAGTCCATGTCATCGAAATCTTCAGTAATTATGACGGATTTGCCGCCGATTTGGCAGCAGAAGGTCTTCCCGTATACTTTGGCCCAGTCCTGGAACGTTTTTTGAGGTCCAATTTTTTTGAAGTCCAGTTGATGATATATCCCAAGGAACGGTAAGCCGCGGGGTCCCGGTAACAGCTTACCGCGGTTTTTGTTTCTGCTCATTAAGGCAGTAATGAGGACGAAGACGAATAGGCCAAGGAAAATTTCGACAGCCATTGTCACTAAAAGAAATATAAGATATATTGCAAGAAAACATACCATTTAAACAACAAAATTATAGATTTCGGTTATAGAGACACACGTTGAAACAATAGAATCGTTGGTCAGTTGTTTTGTTGGATGTTGTCAAATGCATGCATGCCGTTTTAGTCACAAAATATAGGGGAGATAAACGTCTTAGGCTAGGCCTTGAGTTACAATTACACAGTGTGTAGAGTGATCAAACTTTCGAAAAACACCAGCAGGAATCATCTGCATATAGAATGGAACCAACCACCGTGTGGCATGTTACACAGAGCATTATGGAACGCCATATTCATTATTCAAAAAAACAAAAGAGGAGAATTATCTGTTTGGTATTTAAAATGAAAGGAAAAAGGAAATATCACAGTAAACCTTAACTGAGTATGCTAAACCAGACACGGTAGGCTAGATGCAGCTTAGGCTAGAATGTTTTCGTACTTCAAAGAGTGATAATGTTTGTGTCCGAGAGTGCCGGGAGTGATGACATTATAGATAAGCCTAACAGAAATCTTAATTGCCCCACCCCCCTTAAATTGGTATGGGTGAGAAAAAAGTCAACACTACCTCACATTAGCCGGTCTACTGATCCCCCCACCCTCCTGGCTACGGGACTGCTTACGCTGGCAGACCTATACACATAGTCAGAGTCAGTGAGAATGCAGATTGATCAATCAATGAGCGTGCAATAGCATTTACAAAACATATCATAATTACAAAGTATGTGAGAATGTGATCGTACATCTCATGGATGGTTTTCTGTTTTTCATTTTGATTTGTTCATTTGCCCTGTATGTGTTTCTTTCATAGAAAAGCTGCATATACAATTAATATAAATGAGGTTTGTGTTTCCTGACGTAACTCTCGTAAACCTGAATAGTTCTAAAGGAAAGGTTTATCATTTCAGATATTAAAGAATGAAAGAAGCATTTTCTATAGATTATATATGGATATATCTTTCCCGCTCCACCCTCCCTCACCCCCTCCCTCCCGAACAATATGAAAACGGTAATTTGTGTAGACCTATAAAAGACAAGAAAATGACATTAACGTCTAACTGAATGTCAAGGGCTAGCTATGCTGTATGCAGAGTTAACTCAGTTAATGCATTAAAGCTGCCACATTACAGCATTACAGCTACGTATGTCTTAATGTCTCCTCTATGTCCCCATAGTAAAGATAAAAGATCGAACAACTTTTACAGCAATGAAAACAAAATCAGACGTAGAGCTGTACCTTTTTGTAGAAGAAATACGTTGTGCACCTCATAAACGTAAATTACTATAATACCACAAAAGAAATAATAAAAATACGAATACTTTATAACTTATATTATTTAACAGAAACACTATCATAACTTTGTATTATACTTACCACTGACGATGTATCAACGTGGATCAAATTCGGCCACTTGTTAGGTCTTATTCACAAGGAGTGCCAACTGGAATTTTTCTTAATCTATTTTTTTTTTCTTATTTCTTAACACAGTGCTACAAAGCACTGTGACTGCGTTTTCTATTTTAGGATGTAATTCAACTGGTATGTAATACTGTGCACTGGTGAATAGCAGGCTGCTTGAACTGTCCAATCAGAGAGAATTGGTTCAGTTGGTTTAGGTTCTCCTGGTAGTTAAACCCGGTCGTTATTAAGTCGATTGTTTTGCAGTAAGAGTCGGTTCGATGGGGCCTGCTTCCGCCTATAAGAGCTTTTAGTTTTGTCTGTGACTTTTTAAAGGTATACTCTGACAATTAAGTGCGAGAAACAAAAATGTGCTTGTATCCTGTTTGTCGGAGATAGGCCTATATCTGTCAATGAATAGCAAATGTCACCTTTTTTTTTCAAATTTAGGAATGACGCCATTTTTACATCATACGACAGTCAGTTTTAGTGTATTTTCCTGACAGATGAGTTACATTAGATTCGGGAGAAAATGGTGATGATTTTGAAATTAAGCATGAATTAGTCTGCTTCATTACGTGTTGGCGAGATACATCAGGTTAAACACAGCCTATAGCTTTTCGATTGGTGATCTTACTTGATACGGTACATTCGACACTGTAGCTGAGCAAACATTGCAAGATTTTGATGAAAAAGACGAAAACGAAAGGAAATTTGGGGTGGTAAATAACCGAATTTTCTTTAGAACGAAACAAGAGGAAAGGTAAACAAGATTCACAGCATGTTGGCAATGTTAGTGCAGACAAAGTAGGCCTACCACCATTGTTTTGTGTGGGATAGGAGACGACAAAACACTGTCGATCTTCGTTTCTGTTGCATTCATCCTCCAATGATTTTACTCCATAATCGACAGTGTAGGACCTGTGGGATAACGCACGGTCACCTGACTTAAATGGGCCAATTGGAGTTGAGGATTCTTTCAGAGTATGTATGAATGGCAATTACGGCTTTGATTAATCTTGTTCATTCACAAACCGAAAGATCGTGATGAAAAAAAAAAGAGGAAAACGAAAGAAATTTGGGTTTGAAAGTAACCACATTGTTATCGGAAACGAACCCCACGAAAAGATAACACGATTAGAAGCGCTCTGAAATTACCGTGCCTTTATCCACGGATAAACCACGGACACCTGACTACAATGAGCCAATAGGAGTTGAAGATTCTTACCAATAACGGATTGAAGGTTAACGCCGCACCGTGCATTAACACCAGTTTAGAGGTTTAATAGAGACCATCAAGCGGTAGCACCCAGAGAGTGCACTATCCCATGGTGGAATGCACAGGTGATTAACCTTGTTCATTCATAGCGACATTTTGATGAACAAAAAAAAAACGAACACCGAGAAAATGTGGTATGGAGAAAAAATAACATGGTTAACAACATAAAAATAATGTTCGTGCGCTATCGACAAAGTACCTCCATTGTTTTGTTATCATCACATAAGATAGTAGGCAACAAAATGCGGCCCATCCCAGTACGGTTTTATTGCATTCGTGATTTTACTTTTAAATTACCCTGAGTTTATCCAAGGATAAATCATGGTTATGTAACTGTAATTAGCCAATAGGAGTCGAGGATTCGTACTAAGTATGAATATTCATATGTAACGTCGTCATAGAACTTCCACACCATAAATTTTCATATTCAATTAGCATTTTTTATTTGTTCTGTGAATGTGCTTGTATTAACCAAGTTGTCAAAGATGCATTAAATTCAATTATTATTAATTAAAATCTATTAAAATTAAATTGTAATTGAAGCCATTTGCAGAGCCGGTGCTCAATAATTTAGGACACAGCGCAAAAGGCTCGTTTCGTCATATTTTGTTTACTATCATTTTATGGATTATGAGAACTAGTAGACTTTGGCAACTATGAATTTGTCATCAGACTTCCTGTCAAAGCAGTTACTACTTCATCCATCAGCTCTTTTAAGTCTGATACCAGTATCTAGATGACAGACTATAAGGGTCCTTAAAAACCTTTTGGCGTCTTACCCCTGAAAATTCATTGAGTTCAATATTGTCTTAGTATACAGCCTATATATATGGCATTGTGATACGAGTTTCTGCTGCTGATAACAGCATCGAAAATGAGCACTGATTTCCGCTTTGCGTTAGAACACATGTGACATTAAAAATTGAGATATGTTGCATATCCATATTTTCATCAAAGTCCGTCAAACATTGTCGATTATGATAATAAATTTCAGTTTTACAACTGCGTCTTGAACAACCGTGAGCCAAATATGCAAACTTGTGACTTGAAGCTTTTTCTGACATAAACAACAGCTATAGGCTAATCATAGTCCACAAGACTCAACAAAAGAAAATACCGGACTGGAAAGTTTTGAACTCCCCCCTCCCCCCTCCCCCTAGAGACGTAACGATAAAAGACCTACCTCCCTCTCCCTTACTTTTTTTTTTACAGTGTAATTAAGGATAAAATAATGATTCCATGGTTTAAACTAACACAGTGCAAAATAGGCCACGAAGAGCTTATACTTTATACACGATGATGGCGTTACATCATTACGCCAAATGCATACCGCCAGGAGAATGTGACCTAGAGTTTAATTTGTCTGTCATCATCACGTGTTATGTCAAATAATTTAAACATTTCTGTGATTATATATTAAAAATCTGAGACATGTAGTCAAGAGTAACCAAATATATTGTTCCACTGTCGTAAGACGCTTTAAAATGGCCGTTGGATAACGTAGAACTATTTTGGTACGTGAAAGTATACTGCTCGGCTATCGATTCTTCGTAGAGGCTGTGTATAGGTATACGTGAGAACATCATGATATATTTACAGGGTTTGTCAACTGTTCGCAACCTGTACTGGGAAAAGTAAAACAAAAAAAAGAAACACTAAATGCACAGTCTTAGTTTCCGGTACATTATGAATGCCGGACAGTCTCCATGGATAAAGAGATCGTTACCTGTTTTGGGGCCGTTTACCCTCAAATCTGCAATGGGAGGTTGCGTTGGGAATACAATGCATTGAACTGACGCATACCATCAGCTTTTGCTAATCCGGAATCTTCTGATGAAAACAACGCGTCTAAACGTCATTGTTGATGATGCTTCAAAGAGGTCTCGAGAGGCAGGCGTTTATTTCGATGGGTAGGATGGTGATAACGACGTCACATGTCCCCCGGCATTGATGCACGTGGAATGACTCGAGAAATACCGTGCGTGGATTCTTTCACTATCTTCAAGACATTCCTTTTCCTTGAACGGCCTGCAGATCGACAACTTCTAAACACTTGAAACAGGGCCTATGTAAGTACAATGTTTAATTTTTATTTCCAGAATTATTCCATGTAGTAAACATAACTTCATTCTGGTTTCATTTATGATAATTCGCACGTTGACTTGAATTAGTTTCATCACGGAACTGTTACTTAAAGCTCTCTGATTTCACTTAATATAAGACGGTAGTTGCTCGTTTTGTGGGGTTAGTGAGTAACATTAAGTAACCATATCACGATAAGAGACAACAATATTGTGGTAAGCTACAAATTCCTCAATAAATTCCTTATTTAGCCACACACAATTTATGTACGTTGGTAAGCAATTACGAGTCCAATTATTTGAAACTTTGACATTTGTGTGGGTTTGGTTAGAAGGTTGAAGTTGAAGGTCAATAATGGAACTTACGAGTGGGGAGGGGGGCGGTATTCATCATGACCGCAGAAAGGTTCAAATAATGTTCCATCGTTATTGAGATATCTCAAAAGAAAAATTTTGTTGGGCCTAAACCAAAGCAGTGTTCATGGCTTGATGTTTCTAGGGTGAGGATATGAGGTTTTTTCACCTTCACTGTTAAAAGTTAAACTGTGTCTATTCCTATGCAATTTCACAGTTGTATACTGTATACGGTATAGAGGGCATGCTTTGACATTGTAACATGTGCCTCCTTGTAGATTATTGCAACGCAGGCCCATTTATAGTACACTCAATGTTTCTTTTCATCCATGTGCTTTGTTTCGTTTTCATTTTTTGAATGATTTTGTTACCGCCCAAATGTTATTTTAAGTTAGCGCTCCTTATATATGCAAAGAACAACAGCTAATTAAAATTATGACATTGTTGGTTAAAATATTTAGTCTACCAATGTAGACGAAACAGCTGTCAAGAAATCCACACTTGTGTACTTGAAAATTTTCTACTGTATAGAATAGACTATCATTCACGTGGTACAATGAAAGGTCACGTGTCCACATTCTTCGTTGCATGCATAAATTATAGCCTTGTCTTAAGTACGTTCGTCAATAGTGCACCATTTTACCAGTGTTATCTGACTCTCTTTCATGTAAATCTGTGAGCTACTCAAGTTCCGCTTTTGCCTGAAAAGTGAGTTTGCATTGCAATAATTAAAGCTATTTGCTTTGTATGCCATGTCGGTATATTCTGAACACCCTATTTCCATTTAAGTATGATGTCTTCCCATCTAGACTGTACGCCGGAATGCCTCTTAGAAAATTCACCTGGTCTCTCGTATCGTTCTTCCCCCCCCCCCCCCCTCCTTTGCGTCATCTTACATCACTGAGACAACTATTTTTCCTGGATTTTCCTGGGTCAATACCAGGTCAAATTTATGAGGCACAAGAAACTTTGGATATCTTCTAAGATCTAAGAGTGTGACGGTGGCACAGAATTTTAGTATAGGATTTTGTTTACCTTCTACAGAGTACATGCAATTGGATATTTATGTTCTCAGATAAAAACGAAGACGGCCTTTATTGAAGCATCATTGTGATTGGCCAACGCCGAACCTTCTTCGATAAACGTAGAATTGATTGGTGTTTACATCGTGCGCCACCGTCGTAGTGTCAGCAAGCTTGGTTTAGTACTGTAGATTCCTCCTCTGACATTCCCTTAAATCATTTACGTGTTTATGGGAGTTTCGGTTGTTTCTTTTCCTAACTTTGAAGACTATCGGCAAATGATGTAATACTTCTCCTTCTGTCATGAATCATAACGGATCTGTCTGAAAATGTGCAAAGTTCACAAATAGCGACGGCATTACGTTCTGGTTCAGAATTCCTGATAATTTTAAGGATCGTTTTTGTATGTTCTTTAACTGTTTTTTGTCATCGGTCTCTCTGTTCTCAGCTCTTAGTGACAGAGATGTCCGCCATCAGCATATGCCTCGCTGCGGTCTCCATCGCCGTCGCTGCCGTCCTGTACCTACGGAGAAGAACGAAAAGATGCAACATTCCGGGTCCGAAAGGATGGCCATTCGTCGGGTTGTACCCTTCTCTTCGTCACGAGGTCTTCAAGGATTTCGCGGAACTCTCCAAGAAATATGGCGACATATTTTGCTGTCGGTTCGGTACCGCAGACGTGGTCGTTATCAACAAGTACGAGATCATCGACGAACTTTTCCGAAAGAGACAAGGGACCTTTAACGACCGATTTATAAAGCTACCAGAGGATTTAGATATTCCAATTGGTAAGTTCTGAACCGATGGATATCCAGATTTAGTGGTTTGTACGTCGAATCTGAGGGCGTCCTTTGTCCAATTAAATTGGGGGGGGACTTGTAACTGGGAACAAAAGCCAGGGTATATCGCTTGACGGAGGGAAGAACTTTTTATTCTGAAAGGTGTCAGGAAAACGAATTGGCACAAATTTACAACGGATTGTCGTTGCTTATGATCGTTGTGCCACCCAACAAAACTTGGAGAGATGATTGGCTGATTTGTGCCTGTCATTTGCATGTCTATAAAAAGTTGCTCCGTTCAAAGTCTGAGAGATCACTACACAAGGATACACAAGGATTACAATAGAACGGAACTCATGAAGTTGAAAGCCATCAAACAAAAAATAATGTAATAATAATTATAATAACAATGATGATAATTATTGCGAAGATGTTCGATGATGGTGATGATGATGATGATGATAATGATGGTTATGGTGATGATGATGAAGGTGATGATGAAGATGATGGTTATGATGATGATGATGATGGTGATGATGACGATTATGATGATGGTGAAATGTTTGATGATGATGATGATGATGAAGAGATGATGATGATAATGATGGTTACGATCTGACTTCTGATGATGAATGGATGATGATGATATGCGGTGGTGATTGATCATGATGATGATTGTGATGCATGATTGTGCATACCCTGATGGTGATGAATGATGGTGATGAAAATGATGCTGGTGATGATGATGTGATGTAA
>CM037850.1:6176860-6339441 GCA_021234535.1 Stichopus chloronotus
TATGCTTTAGGGAATGATTTTGTCAAGGGAACGTTTTGCTGTGGTTGAATAACTCAAAGACAAAGTGCGCACAAAAAACAGCTACAATCAAACAAAATCAGCACATCGATATGAATGGTGGAAGGATAATGCTTATTGGTTATTTATTGGCAGTAAAAAGATACTTTGTTTCATTGGATTGTATCTGTAAAGTTTCATCTTTAAACTTGAACAATCTTCACAGCCCTGAATTGTTTAGCAAATAAGAAGATTAATCATCCAATATTATCACTGGTCTTTCTTGAAATATTTTCACTCACAATTACAGTTGTTGGCTCCTTATCAAATCATCATAATACCATTAAGCTTAAAGGGACATCCATTTTCATTTTTTCTTCCAACTTTTATCATTTTGTGAAGAAGAGAAATTTGACTGTTCCCGCATCATTTTCTCCTTAAAACTGTCCCTGTCTTTTGTTCACAGGGTCTCCTAAAGAGAGGCTCCAGCCTCTTTTTCCGCCCGTACCAGGCCCATGCTGTGTCCATCGAGGCCCAGCCCATGACTCCATTGGACTAGAGGTCCTTTGCTCTCTACAAGGAGAATCATTTGCAACAAGATGCTACTTTAAGAAGCAGTCTCCATGCCTACCAATACAAAAAGAAGAAAAGTTGCCAGTAAAGTGGCAACAAGATGAGAAGTTAAGCAAACAAGCTCAAGACCCTGCAATTTATTTTTTTTTTAATTTTAATTAAATAAAAGTGTGATTTTGTTGTACCTATTTAGCATTTGGTGTGTTCTTTCAATATTGGACAGCTATCCACATCGTATTCACTTTTTGCAAAGAGTGAGGTTGCAAGAGAGTTAAACTTGAAAATCATGAAACATATTTAGTCCTAATACAAGACAGACAGCCCAGTTTCCCCCCACTCGAACCTTATCTCCCCCTCCATCTGTGTGAGATGACTCATGCCTAAAGCAGTTTCGTCGTTCAGTTTTCCCTTTAAATTGAATTTGAAACTTTCCTTTACCAATTACTACCTGGTTATTGTCTTACATTGGTAGTAGAAACCCATTTAACCTTTTAATGCTTTCCCAATTAATTTTAGGTGGAGGAATAGCGGAATCAATACTTTTTCAAAAAACTATACCTGTGTGGAAATGGTACATTTGACATATTTTTGTAGAGATTTTGCAAATTTAGAATAAAAGAATTGCTCATCGTCCAGCAGTTTTCTATGTGATCTCCTTTTGACAACTGCACCAATTAAAATTGTGAGTGACGCATCTGTTGTATTAATCTTCTTAATTAATTTTTTCAGACCTTATACTCAGATGCCATATCCAGCACGTTTTTCTACAGCCTACCCCAATCCCCCGCCATCATACAAGTCCAGCTCCCCACCCCCTGCCTGTCCCAGTAAGAGATATCTATTGACAGATTTGTTAAATTTGGGAGATTTTAAAGCCAAAGCAGAGGTTTAAAACAAGTTTAAAATAAGAGAGAACCGACATTCAACAACACGAAAACACAAAGCAGTTGTTAAAGAAATGAAAGGACTTGACTTAATTGCCCCAAAATAGTCACTTCCAGGGAACGGTATGAATACATTGTTTTGGAGGGTCTGTCTATGTCCTTGCGAGGTAATTATGTACTTGAATAGGTCAATGGTCAAATGATGTACAAGATTTAAATTTCCATTTATTTGTATACACTGAAAACAGACTGAACAACCAATGAGTAATCTTGACAGGAATACACACACACATTTAAAAACACATGGCAGTAAATCATCCTGGAGTTACACAAGAAATCTACTTGTATTCACAATTTAATATTCACTCTACAAATGTATTGTATTTCGCCTGACTGAGGGGCAACAACTGTTTTTCCACTCAGTTTTTTTTTTGTTTGTTATGAGACATTACCTTGGACAATTGCAATATGAAAGCTTTCAAACAAACTATTCCAGACGGCAGTGTCCAGAGATTGGATATACCTTTCTACTGGACAAGGGGCAGTAAAGCACCAGTAGAGGTCGGTTTGCAGTAGAGAAATTAGTTGGTATGGTAAAGATAAGTTTGTATCTCCTTGTCACAAAGTGAAACTATTTTTTTTTCTTTTTGTCTCAAAATTGGCACTCTGTAATGGTGAAACATTAAACCATACAAAAAGTTATTATCGCAAACATCCTGTCCTGTGTACTCTATTTGAGTGTCTCGTTTGTGTGGAATTTTGTGCGTGTACAAAGCAGAAAAATACAATAAGCTGTGAGCGGTTTCTCATTGTTTGCCGGTTTAGCTTTGGACATACCTCCCGCAACTATTGATACACTTTAATTCAACTTAGCAGAAAAAGCAGAGCGCCATCTTTTATGCAGGGCAACGATGGCGTGCCATTTTCAGTACCTTGCGGTAGCAAGTAGCGAAGGAACCTATGCAGCCACTGTGGCTTGCATATGTAACGTGAGTGCGAGGTATGTTATGCTTAGAAGTGCATGACGAGCCTATTTGCCTTTTATTTACACAAAAAAAACGCGTTACAGTCGTAAGTCAGGAGGGGTGGGGATGGGGGGTATATTTTGTACAAATAGTTGAAGATAAGTGTATGTTTTTAACGTATTTAAGGTTCACCTTGGAGGTGTACTACTGTAAGCTATTCCTCCCCCCATCTTTGCATCCATGTAATGTGATGACCAGACATGCTACCAGATAGTAAATTAAGCAATTCAACACAAAACATGGTATCACATACTGAAAAAAAGAGCCATTCGTGAATTAGCATCGGAGACCGGGGGGGGGGGGGGGTTGGGGGTTGTGGGGGGGGGGGTTGGGCGTAGGAGGGTATGCCAATTCAGTTTTGGGTCAATATGTGTCCCTTTTTAAGGTTGGGCTCTCAGGCAATTACCATATGATATCACACATGTTTAGTTTTCTGATTACACACCCTGAATCTGGCAGTATGTCTGGTCATCACATTAGATGGATGCAAGGATAGGGGGGGGGGGGGGCGGGGGCTGTACTGTAATGCACCTCCAAGGTGAACGTTAAATATTGCGAGCAATACATACACTTATCGTCAAATATTTGTACAAAATATATCCCCCCCTCCTGACTTACGACTGTAACGCGCCTTTTTTTTTTTGGTAAGTAAAAGGCAAACAGTCACTCGTCATGCACTTTTTGTATAGTAGTCAAAAGAACATTAAAAGCTTTTTCTCTCCCGTCTGTTTCCTTCCTTCAGTAGACGACTTTTGTGCTCAAAAAAAGATTTCATGAATATTTTAAGAAAATTTTAATCGGCCAACTTAGGCTATATACGGTGCAGATATTCTTCTGCCGCCTTTTAGTCATTCGCTTTCTTCAGTTCTTAATAATTCATTAACGAATAATAACAAATATACCTATACATCCATCCGTCAAAGTGATTCAGTGGGTGAATGATTTTGGGCATTTCTGTCCTAATATCCATTTACTTAAAAGCAACTATATTCATGTATTTACCATCTTCATTTTGTTTTTTTTTTCTCCGTATGGATTTATTGGGAAAGTCTATACGACCGAAAAGCGTAATCCGTTCAGATTATAATAATCCCCTTCCCTGTATTGAGTACAATTTCTCCAGTTTCCAGAAAGTGCAGTAAAAGCAATGTAAATAATTAATAGCAACAGCATACACTGACTGAAATAAGCAATGGCAAGAAAAAAAAAAATGAGGTCCTGGAAGTTGGAAACTTTCAGTGGAAAAAAAACAAAACAAACAAACAAAAGCTTCCCCATCAAAAAGATTGAAATGGTTAGTATGAAATTTTTAGACGCTATCAGTTTACCTCCATAGTTGGGTCATAGCGACGTTATAATCTTGTGCGAATTTCTGAGGGTCGACGTACATGCACTATAGGCAATCTCGAATTGGATTGAAGTGCAGTGTTGTGACGAGTCAACCTTACGTCGAGTCACAAATCAAGTCAAATGGGATCGAATCACAAAGTCAAGATATTTCCTACCATACTCAAGTCGAGTCAAAACAAAAGCCATCTCAAGTCAAGTCAAATAAAAGCTGTAGTCAGCTGGAGTCAGTTCCAAAGATTAACAAGTCACCTCGAGTCATCATATTTTAAGGAATCGCATGTGGCAAAATTCCAGTCCCTATACTTGCATGCAATTATTTCATTTCCTAAAACCTTTCATATTGTTTAGTAGCCACCTATGCCACATTCCTTGGTAGATGCATGCAAATTTCCAAGCTTCCGTCCTTATGATTACAACAAGGGATGAGACACGTTGTTTACAGTTTGTAAGAACATTCAGAAATTTTACCTTAAACAAAGTTTTGAAACATAAAAAATCATGAAAGAATAAGGACTAAACAGCTCAGTGGGTTAAGCCAACCACCTATATCACGTATGGCCTGAATCGGAATTCAGACCAATTCATTCAGTCAGAACTTAATAATCTTCAGTTCATACATCTCTGCTGTGCAAAAAAAAAAGTTTTGCCCCAATGTCTGGTAAGGCATAATATGCCTTAATAATATAATAATGTTTTATATAATAATGCAATAATATTTGAGGCTTGAAGCCAAGCAAGTTGTATTATAGATCTATTATTATGAAAAACAAGCAAGTATGAACTTGATTTAAACAAGCACCTTGCACCTTACGTGTACAATTATGTCGACAGCAAAAGTATAAAATATTTTAATATTAACCCTAATGGAGCTCAGACAGATCTCAGAACATCTGATGTCATATTTAATATGAAATTTAGCTGCAACTGATGACTCAAAGTCGTCGCCGTTGATATCAAATTACATTTCCACTCTTGTACCCTGAATAAATTACTAATGGTTACTTATTCACCAAGGTTGGTATGGGACAAAAAGTCTGAATTTTAATGAATAGCTTTTTCATGTTGACAAAGTTTTCAGGTGTTTACCTCACGGTCCTGACGGTGATGAAGTCAAATGATCTTTGACCTACCCAGAATGCAATGGCGACGACAATCTGCAGCCTAAACATATCAGCGATATTTCGACTTTAACGCTTTGAGATACTAACGTTACACAATTTTCTGTGATAATACGAACAAGAATTGAGTTGAGCATGTTGTTTTTAGGGAAAACATAAGGCCGTGAAAAACTGAAGGGGGGAGGGCAGCCTTTACGAATAGGGCATTGTCAGGTGGACAAAACAAATTATCAGCGAAACAAACAAAAGAAAAGCTGCCGGAAGGGGGAAGGTGGGGGTCGTGGATAACGGCAGGACTATCTGAGCGGATCGCCACCATTGGTTTAAGCCCAACGCACAAGGGACCCCCCACACCCTCAGACGGCAGAAAATGGCACTTCCCGGGTATACTAGAGCTGCATGTAACCAGCCTTAAAATATGGATTTCATCTCTGAAATTCCTTGAATCATGTGAAAAGAAGAAACAGTCTACGAGAAATGGTAATTCATATCATGTGTGTTGAGGTGATAGAAGGATCATAATGAAATTACGTATTCCTCTTCCATTTGTTTCTTTGAGAACTTGGCAAATACTTTGTGGCTAAACATACAGGAACACCGACACTTAGATTCTTTTGTTATTTAGAGGGGTAGGGGGGGGGGTAAGAGATTTGTCTGAATTATGTTGTGATTTATTAGCGACAGTACCCGGCATCTAAGCGGAGCGCCACTATAGGTTGGCGCGGAGGGCACAAGAAACTTTTAGCTTTTCAAAGCCCTCAGATGTCTGAAAACGACATTCTCCGGGCGTACTTGAGCTGCATGTACCCTGCCTTGAAATATGGATATCATGTCTGCAATTTCTCAATTAACGATAAAGACATTTTATGGAAAAATGGTAATAATTTGTATTGTTTTTATCTAGAATATTTATGCTATTGTCATTTCCGCAAAAGATAATTCAACAGCTTTTACCTTCTAACAATAACAGTTCTACTTATTTGAGAAATTTTCAGCTACCAGGTAACCGTCCTTAGACAAAATCTGGAGCAATATTTTGCATTGATAGTGCCTAATAATACACAGGGAACTCATAAACCCAACGGGACGTGTAACTGTGTACTGGGTAACACTTTTATGAATCACAGTGCAGACTTTCCTTCCCCATTTGAAATGACGGAACCCGAGGTATGTCTCTCTGAAAGTCCATAAAAACCCATGTTCCGAGCTTCGTCACGGTGAAAAAAACGCTGGAATACATTCTAAAATAACGACTACCAGCTAAGAAAATCAAGTTGTGCTACTGGTAGGGTCGATTTGCGATGCTGGTTCCCTTCATCATCCGTACATGTTTGAAACCCCTGACCGAATACATGCATAGAGGTGTCCCTGCTCTTGCACTAGCAGTTAACTACAACGTACAACTATAAGTTCAAAGGCAACGATAAAAATTCTGCTATTTCTACGTTATTTTTTTGTACGAAATATCCCAGAAACTACAGATACAAAGAAATAATGCCTCCAAACATGAAAACTCCATGTAAAGGAATCGTGGAGATAGAATCAAATTTATGGCTGACAAAATTTGGACAAAACGTTACGTACCATTATATTGGAATGTTTTAGTCCGGAAGTCACGGGGGGGGGGGGGGGGGTCCGCGTTAACTATACAAGACTATAGGCAAAACAAGATCAGAACTGATGTAAATCCCATTTAATTACCTACAGCTTAAAATTTTGCCTTTGAAAAAAAAGTATTCATAAGCAATTTCATTCTGTAGATTTGTTCATGTCTTTGGGATCTTTCACTCTCAAATACTGTACACAACAAGCGAGCGGATTCAGACTGTAGCCAGTGAGTCTTAAATTGTACGGTATATGGTCCTTGTGTTATAAGTTATTTCATTTTGTAGCGTGATAAACACGTGTTCATTTAATTATACTTGCAAGTTTTTTTACTCTTACAAAAAGAAAAAGAAAATCAATTTATGGACTCATTCTTGGTTCTGGTTCATTATGCATGTAAGGATTAGCCCTGTCTGAATGTTCATTTGGATTTTTGTCATGGAGGGTAAACTTTTCAATTGCTGATTATCTGCTGCCATCATCCTCATATCTCTTTAGTTTTGCTGTTATGATGTCCAACTCGTACTCACATAGTAACTTCCTACAAGTAAAGTGCTGCCGAACATGTCCACAGCAAGATTACATTTTACCTTAATGTTAAGGAACAGCCCATTCCGTAATTCTTATAGTGTTTGTTTTCATTTTTCACTCATTCATTTCTATATCATGCAATGTGAACAGAAAAGTTGACAAAATAACATAAACAGTTACATTCGATTTTTTTTTTAATATAGCAAAGAAATAATGATTTTGATTGTTCCGCTGATAGAAGCTTGATATTCATTCAAAGTAGCACTTATAAGTAGCACTTACGGGAAATATTTTACACCACACCTTACCCCTCTTCCCAGCATTTAAAAGATACATTATTATTCTCCAATCATAAATATGTCATGATACCAATAGCTTTTCAAATCGTTAGATCTGTTTTTGAATGCTATTTGTTAATTGACCCCGTAACCCTGCCCTCCATCAAGGGTCGCCTTTTGATCCTTAACTTAGTTCATCCTGGCTATGTTTATCACGAAGCTGCCCCTAAAAATAAATTTGTCTTCTGCCTCGGAAAGTCGACTTTTATTCTCACATGCAGTCACAGTCATTTCCGTACCGGTCTTAGCTAACCATTTTTGTTTGAGAACTGGTCCCGGTCTGGAGGAAAAAAATAATTAACTCTCTCAGAGCTTTGTTCCTGTTCTTCATATCCTCGACAATTAGCGATCAGACCACAATTAACCCCTGGGAGGAAAACATTTTTCAACGGTATTCTGTGGCTCCTCCTCGAATTCATATGTAAATAAGCTCCACCCCCTGTTCAACTGCTCATTTGCATTTTGAGTTACAGAGGGGAGAGGGGAGGGAAGAAAGTGGAGGCAAGACTTTACATGTAGTCTTTTTTCACTCATTTCTAATCTGGTGTCGTTCTCGGTCAGAACCGATCCCAGCCAACAGCAAAATAAGAAAAACAAAATAGAAGCAAAAACAAAATGAAGTATTTTATAGCGATTGCGTTGTTACAGTTAGCCGTGGTCTACGGACACGGTGTGAGTAGGCCTTCGTGTCCACCATTTTGGACAGGTTTTGGCAAATATTGCTGGAGGTATTTTCCGGAACCCCTGTCTTTCGCTAACGCCGAGGCCACGTGTGCTCAGTTCGCCCCCTGTGATGGGTTTGAAATCGGTAGTCTTGCAGTGGTCAACGATAGAAATATCGAACGCTTTATGGCAACTGTTCTTGGAAACCTGGTCGCCCAACCACCTGCTTCAGATGTCTGGATAGCATTACACGATATGGTGTAAGTGTCTTTCTATTTCACCTTTTTACGGTTTTTGTACTTCTGAGACAACTTCGAGACGTCTCACATTAGGTTTATATGGATTAGTAAATGAAACCTACAGTCATTGTTTCGAATCATGATCGGCGTTGTCATCTCAGCCATAAAATTTACTGCTAGCTTGCAGTTAGGAATCGGCCAGAATTGCATTCTATAATGGCAAAGATTAGGCCTCAATGCCGAGCCAAATTCGGCTACACTAGGTACACCTGTGGTGGACTTTACTGTGGCACACATCGTTGTAAACAACAAAGCCAGCTTCAAACATTTTGAATGTTTCGATCAACCCGCCACAGGTCGGGAGCTATAATTCATTCCATGTAGAACTCCTATTTGCCACGTAGCCTATTCGTTACGCATTCTGTTGAGTTAGCTCGGAAATTCAGCTGTAAAAATTTAACGGCAGTGTCTTCTCCAAAACTATCTCCATTGCTACATGATAGCCGAGTAAAATTGCAAGCAGTCGGGAGGGAAAGGCCAGGGACGGTAACGGCATTCAGCGCGTAATGGGCACATGTAATGGTAAAACAACAATGTGTTTCGGTTTAATGACCAGCTCAGTCAACGCCAAATGTAGATTTTATAATGATCTGCTAATGTTACGTAATAAGGTAAGATAGCACTAATTACACTCCCCCGAGGTTTAAAACATCTTGTTGTCAATAGTGGAAGATTTTGTAAGACATGCTAGCTTCAGGAGGATTATTGTAATCAATTGACTTTCATTGTAAGCATAGCTATGACGTCATGATAACGCGATAACGAAGGAAAACTAACATAGACTGAAGTCATATTTTTAAAAGTGCAGTTTTGCTTGTGATGAAGGTCAAACAATTCTTCATCTTGGGTTGATATTCTTTTATTTATTTTTCCTCAGAGAGAGTTTGCTTTCAATTTAATGAACCCTGATGAGAATATTTAGATAGTAATGACTGCAAACGTTGAGAAGTTAAAACGTTAAAAGAAAAGAGGGGGAAAGGGGATTCATATTTAATTCAAATGTCCAGATGCACCGGCCATTTTACATACTTGTCTACGGTACACATATGAATGGTATAGTTACTGCACATGCGTGTATTTTTTTTTGTACAAGTAAATAAAGGTTACAAAACTGTAACAAAGAAAACATTTTCTTTCTCTTTTCAGGCAAGAAGGTGTCTTTCAATGGAGCAACGGTGACGCTCTGGGCTACAAAAACTTCGCTCCTGGTCAGCCGGACAACGGCAGGTCGGCAGGTGTAGCCTCTGAAAATTGTGTCATGTATTCTCCCGCCCTCAACGGATGGGACGATGTTCAATGCGAACTGACCTTGCCATTCTTCTGCATGATGCCCTACGAGGTACCACAGACACCGGTCATGGGGCCTGGAGGCCCCGGAGGTCCTAGAGGTCCTGGAGGTCCTAGAGGTCCTGGAGGTCCTGGAATAGGTGGAAGCAACCCCAACTTTGTGTAGGCTAAACAAGGCATAAGAGGGTATATACACATATATATCCTCCGAATTAATCTTTATTTCTGGGTTTCGAAGGAAAAATCCAATCGCAGAGAGTGGGGGTGGGGGGTGGGGATTGGGGGTTGAAAGAAACCTTTCTTTACATTTTGTTTTTGGAAAAAAAAAGATCGACCGATTGAAATGTATTTGAGAGTGCTATATGAAGGAATTTCGGTACTTCACCCCACCTCTTCACTCTCCCCTCACACCTAGCTTCGTTTTCGAAAGAGGATCAGCGGGTAACGTCTAACACGTGACGCCTGTTCTCACTCCTAGTTCCACATTCGTTCAACTTATCCACACTCTTTGTACACCTGTGAGGTTCAATGGTTTACGTTTCTGTTAAAAAAAAATGGATGTTCAGACATATTTAGTCCTCTCATAACTTTTGAAATGTGCTAAAATCATGTCTCGAGAAATCCTTTCTACATGATACGTTACATGATATCAAGACAAACCATAATGGTTAGGATGTGTGCTCTCGAGAAGGCATGAACATGTATGATATCATCAAAAGGATAAGATGGTTCTGTCGTCTTAAACTGTTTTCTCATATAACAATTTGATTACGGTACCGACGAAAAAGTAGTCAACGTAACAACGACGTCATATTTTTAAGTTACTCTCCGTTAATTTGGTTATTGTTTGTAATCGACTGTTTTTGCTTATTTATTACAGCCTTGGATTTTATTTCTTTTTTTTTACTTATTTCTTTTTTAGAGAACCTGTGAGCATTACTGCAAATCCTTAATTGATCAACTGATTTAACGAGGAGACTTTGAATAAATCTGAACTCAAGGCTTTATTTTTCAAAATCATTCATGTATTCCTTCTTGGTTTTTCTTTGTCTCTGTACCTTCACATTGAACCATTTAGCATCATAATAAAGTGGGGGTGTGGGGGCGGGAGGGGGGGGGGTTGGGGAGCTGATTGAAGGGGTCGTTGTGAAGACATAAAACTTAACGACTGGCTAACGCGAGAAGGTTGACGACAAAGACTACACACACTGGTGAATCAAGGTCATTTGTTCGGAAGGGGCTAAACTTGTGTTACGGGAGGAGTTTGAGGTGTGTGTGTGTGTGTGTGTGGGGGGGGGGGGGGGTTGATACCTCTCACTTTATTTTATTTGCTATCACTGAATGTGATAGGAAAACAGAAAACGCGGCTCTCCCAGACAACGTCGGCTTGGGTGCATTTTTCCTGGGAAGGAGGGAGGTGAAAAAGGCTCAATTGTTGAAAATCATCGCTTACATGCTAGCTGGAATTTTGGGAATGCTATCTCTACGGAGCGCCACCATTTGCTGACGCCTCGTGTCCTAGAGCATTGAATATAAATACCGCTGAGATCACCGAAAATCCCCTTTCTGGCTTTTTATTCTTGGTGGGTCTTCAAATGGGGGCTGTGAGGGCTGTAAAACCCCACCTCACCTAAGCCCTCATGCAGCACTTAGATTTAGTGCAGCAACAGTGTACAATTTTTACATTCTACAACTTTATTTTTTTCTATAAAGCGCACTTTAACCCTCAGTTATTCAGCAAATTTTCGGAAACAATGATTTTGCCCCACTTTGGGAAGGGAGGCATTGTTTGACCCCCCTGGGTATGTGCCCGCGGACAATTTTTCCTTGCCAATTCCTGCAGAAAAGGGGTTAGGATTAACCAAAGAATTGTCGGGGGGGGGGGGGGGATTGTCGAGAGGGGTATTATCCGGGAACCGGAGTGACATAGGTGAAGAACCACTGTGGTCTT
This sequence comes from Stichopus chloronotus, assembly GCA_021234535.1. Taxonomy (NCBI): domain Eukaryota; kingdom Metazoa; phylum Echinodermata; class Holothuroidea; order Aspidochirotida; family Stichopodidae; genus Stichopus; species Stichopus chloronotus. The sequence continues at coordinate 6,188,482 of CM037850.1, forward strand.
ATCTTTCATTCATTTTCTTGTTAAAATCTCATGAGAGGGGGAACAATCCGTTTCCCTGATAATTTCCCCCTCTCATGAGATTTTTAACAAGAAAATGAATGACAGATAAGACCCTCAGAGAAGTTCTTCACCTACGTACATTAGACCAGGTGAAGAACCTCTTAGCAGACGCTGTAGCCGGTAATTTATTTTTGATAATTATTCGTCGCTTTCTGGAACCTGCTAGTGGCGTTAAATATGTAACTGAACAGGACCTTGATGCAAGATGGTACGATGCTTGTAGATCTAAAATTGATGTAGCTATCATCTGTGAACGGTATGGGCATTATGACGTGGTCAGTTTTCTTGGGGCCACCCGAGGGGGGGGGGGTGGTGGAGTGATTGGTGGTCGATGGAGGGTATAACATGGGTCGAAATCCTCCCAGTGCGTCATGTTAACGTTGGATATTCAGTAGGTATTCTTGATACCTCAAAGTTGTCAACTTTTATCAAGATACAAGATTTACGTCATGTCAAACAATTGTGTTTGTTAATAATTCTAAAAGGTCTTTACTTGTTCCCTTTTGTTTTCTTTTTTTTTCTTTGTTTGTTTTTTTTTTTTTTGCGAGCCCACGGATTTAATACTGACACTTTTTTGTGACTTTAATAATTTATTTTACATCCACAATATGACAACAAAATGGTTATTTTCATGTTTAAAGAAGTGTCATTATTTTTACATCAAGTATATTGTTTGTATAGAATATTTGAATTTCTCTGTTGACAGATGGCTTTCATCACACACTATCGTATGGAAATAAGTTTTCATCTTCAACACCACAGCAGTTACAAGAGGTAACTAAATGACGTTACAAATCAGCTTTTAAACCGAACATAAAATTAAATTCTAACCCGGTGTGGCCAGCCAATGAACAGTCCTCAATACCACAAAATAAAATGAGGCAGTGAAATGACGTCACTCAGCCTGTGTTAGTACAATTTTAAATTTTATGATCTTTGTGTATGAGTGCAGCTGCAGACTTGAAATGTATGCAGATGGAAAGGATTATGACGTCACCCTTGTTGTTCCATGTAGGACAAGTGGATTTGAAGAAACGTACAAAAGCATTACAGTTACGTTGTTAAGTCCACTCAGACGGTTCTCAGTGGTCATGTAATAATAAAACAAGACTGGAACTTCTTCAAAACAAATTCTTAACACAACAAAAAAAGGGTATTTTTCAAAATGATGTCTCACTGTCAAAATAAAACATAAAATTGAGTCAACTGAAAGATTTAACCTACTTCAATTTTCGGAGCATCAGTGTATCATGTAACTGACGTGTACCTTTACATGTATATGAAAACAATATAAAAAAGAACACTAAACATAATTCTTGACAGCATAGAGTGGTTAAAATCATCACAAATGTGTAAGTTATCAGAAAGAAACGAACGTCATTGATTACGTCACGAAGATGCTCGTTTTCCATTGAAATGTAGCGTGATCTGATCAAAAGTCTTAATTAAGATATTTTTCTGCACATCTTGCGTAAGAGTAGTATGTCTTTAATTTCTCATTTCCCGCGCTGATGGAGATCGTCCAGTGTTCAGAAAACGTGACGCAATGATTTTCACAGAGGTTAGGCTGGTACGATAATGAAACGGCTATTTTAAGTCTATATTTAGTGTAGCAATTTAGAAGGGTGCCGGGCATTCCATCTGTTGGGCTCTAGGATCGACACCGGGTAGTTCACAGATGAAAGGTAGAGCTTCGATACAGTTTGCGTCGTTCCATTGGTCCATACTGTTAAGGCCTGGTAGGGTGACACAGTTTTCTTGACCCAGGTCGTTATTGGGTTGGCCGACTTCCCAGTTGGTGTATGTCACATTGGCTCCATTTGTCCACTCGAAAATACTTTCACTGGCTAAATCGTTGAAGCCGATCCAAATTCTGAAAGGATATAATGAAAAAGAGCAATCTCAATGCGCATAATAAATATGCATTTCGTCTTGAACAATATGCAAATTGTAGTTATTACATCGTCGAAATGCACAAGGAAATCCCCAATCTCTGGAACGTGCATTTTTCATATTTTATTTTCAGCCCATAAATACTTAGCTTTATCGTTACGACCTCCGTCTACGAAAGCCTACTACTGTCATGCAAATTAAAAATATTAATTTGTCATCACAAATTATTAACTTGTAAGCACAAATTTGTAATTTGTTATTACAAATTAATAATTTGTAATAACAAATGAAGAATTCGTTATTAAATTATATTGTTCATTTGCAATAATGAATTAGTTATTTGCAACAACCACTTGGTGATTTTTAATCATTATTTTTTTTTGTTTTAGGGTCATGGTACAAATAGGCTTTCTTAATCGTCAAAGAGACGTTTACGCTCAATATTTTACAATTGTGTCACTTTTGGCGTCCCTTATCTGCCGTGTTAAACTGACGTATTTACGTATTCAAATTTACTGGTCTTTTTACCGTCCATGGATGTGGTCGCATGAAAAACAAATATCCATACAGTAACTCATATTCATTTTGTGCGTATATTTTACAATTATTCCTTACCGTCATAGTAACCACCCATTTCAAATGTTATGATAAATCTACCGTGATTGTACCCGAGTGTGTTTCTGTTAAATTTTCTTAAGTTATTAACTCACTTTGGATTGTAGACAATTTGACTGGATGTGATTTCAGGCGTGGATGAAAAAAAAAAAATTAACCTGAATAAGAATCCAAACCCTTCTACAAATCTTTATTCGTCATTGATGACATAATTGACTTAGTAGTCTTGGTAAGTGTAACGTGATTAAAAACTAGCATGACGTCACAAGATATTCGTCTGTATGCTACAGTTATGATAGACTACACGTTAGCTGAAATCGAATTTAGTTGAACAATCCTGAAGCTAATTCATATCGTATACTGCAGCGGTTAAAAGTAAAGGAGTTAAACAAGTCTTTTTGTACATGCGTTGAAACTCTGCAGATCAAAACAAGATTGCTTTTGTATGTATGACGTCATGTTGTAACACACACGTATAAACCATTGTCTCTGTTCGTTTGAACAAAATAACGTTTGCAAACTTAACATTGTATCGCAGAGAGCGGTAACCATAGAAATGGAATAGGAAGAAGGCCATAGCACGGGGAACATCAAATGAAGTCGAGAGAAATACCAGGGGGTTCTAGCTGTAGGGCAGACAGCTGGATAATATATGGATCCATACGTAGGGTACATCATGCTCTCAACTCAGAGACTGTATCCAAACTGCTTCTATTTCTATGAGGTGATGGCATAAAGTGCAAGAAACAAAGGGTGTGGAAGGCGAGGAGGGAGGGGGGGGGGGGCAGTCCCCTCAAAGAATTTCGCCCTCGGAGAATCTTTTGGATGAGAAATATTACGTCACATGTGCCGGTTGGTCATCCATCCCCTCTCATTCATATTTTGGTCCCCTAGAAATCTGTCCTACATGGCTAAGGGCCTTCTAAGAAACTGCCGTGCCGTGTATGAAACACTGAGTTGTACAGTCGAACATCTAGACCAGGAAGTCATTTCGTTACTAGGTCACCAGTAAGTTGACTTTCCTATCTATTACATGCTATACAGTCAGGCTGCAGATAAATTCATATTTCTTTTGACCCCCATTCCTTTCACTTCAACCCTCTCCCTGACGTGTTCAGGAGGAGGGGGGGGGGATGAGGAATTTGTCATGCGCAAAAACGCAGAGAAAGACAAATTGTGATTTTTGACTGTATATCTAAGTATAGCGGGGTTTTCTTTTTCCTAAACTAGCTAATCCAGTAAGTGCCTCACCGAGTTGCGTCTATACCCCCCACAACCCCCTCCCCCACTTACACACACCGGTTTCCTACCAGGGGTCGGTAATCGGCAATGCCCTGCCCTCCTCCCAACAGTATCTTTAGCGAAAAGTGTGTAGAAAACGACTTACTTTGCAGGCGGACCCCCTGGGACCTCGAGGAGCTCCTTGTATCGAACGAGAAAGTTATTGGCACCGCCATCTAAGATACTCGCCAAGTGACCCACTTCGTTACCTTCACACGTCGAAAAGCTCATACAGAATGTTTCGGCCTCCAAGAAAGCCATCGGTCTGTTAAAAAGCTGAAAACAACTGTCCCGGTACGCCGTCCAGTACGGTGGACAATTTGCCGAGACTAACGCCATCACGGCAGCGAGCATTGCTATTTTCAAGTAAGAAGGTACCATTTTGCAAATTTCTTATGATCTTCTTCTATACCGCAGATCGTTAAAGTAGCAAGAATTTTATCGAGAAAAAAAATAGTTTTTTTTTTTGGACACGAAGTCAACCGATTGGGTCTCAATCACAGACTGTTGCGAACTTTCCCTGGCGTTAATTTCCCAACTTACCTCTTGAAGTCAGGCCCCGTAGCAAAGTTATCTAAATCGGTGATCGATTGTTGGTCAGGAAGTTAGAGGGAGGAGCTTATTACCATTCTTTCTCGAACACGAGGAGAGGGGGAGAAAGAACGGGAAATGAATTGATTAGTGAATCATATTTAGCAACTATGTGGCATCGCGAGGTTACAAGACTAACCCAACTTCCTTTGACCCCCCCTCTCTCTCTGTCTTTGGGTTCATCTCTTTCAAGCAAACCGTCAACTGTTTATACCATGGGACGACGACGGGAGAAAGCACTAAAGTTAGGGTGTTGAGTTGCGGACAAAGAGTGGAAAACTTTTAACTGCTCTGTCCCGTTATAGTCAGTCCCTTGGAAACTTGTGAACAGAATTGTTTTTTAAAAAGATATCTATTGTTTTGGAACCCAGGTCGTTAATGCCACTAAGATGTTACAATGTTTGACATTTATTTAGCACAGCAGTGGGCCTACATACTGTACATGATGCAGTAGTACACAGTACAATAGCTTACATCTTATGCAAAACGTAAGTTATTTTTAAGAAATAAATAAATGAAAGTTATTCGGTTTTTCCTTTAAATTTATAATTGCATTTTATATCTTTTTTTTTTTTAACTACGAGTCTCCCAGGGGTAGCTATTGCGACGTTATGGATGCTCTTTTCCGTCTTATGAGAAAGTCGAGACATTACTCTTAGATTTACTTTTCATTATTACTAGTTAAATACAAAAAAAAAAAAATAATCAAGAAAAGAAAAAAATCAGAAAGTTCTGTTTTTTTTTCCCTGTCTTAAACCTGCAGTCTTGCCCAAGATACTGTGACAACATTCGCATGATTAAATCTGTACGGCCTTTCAAAACCTTATTTAGCCATCCTCATCGCAGTCTTTTGCTTTGCCTCAATATTGATTTATTGTGACATATCCAATATCGTTTACCAATGCCTAAAAGAAGAACCGTTTTGATAAGATTGCAATTATCAAATATTCCAGGACATTCTCATTCAGTTGGGCACAGTCTAACCGATAAGCATATGTACCTTGCTTTATCATTTCAACGGTTCCTTATACACTACTCTAGAACACGTGAGTGATGGAGAAGAAAGTGATAAAAACCAGATCGGATTATCATTTTGCTTTTACTGTTTGTTGTAGATTTCACCAATGTAACTACATATCGCAACAAATTACATCATCGCCCCCACACTTTTCATGTACTAAGTGGCCACGTGTCGTAAGTGCATCACCAAAAACACCAATAAAGAACGACAGTGAAATCACTTTTTTGGCCAAAGTCTAGTCACAGGACCGTACTCCCGGTTCAAATCCATAAAGAGAAGGGGGGGGGGGGACCAAAATAAAAGTAGGCCAATCGACACATGTCATATATTGTTGATAAATCTTCCAAACAAAAAAGTTCTTTGGAGAGAAAAAGTTAAAGGGTTACCCTCTCATTTGTCCCTCAGTTTACCCCAAACCTCGAAAATCATTTGATGTATGATTGCTCTTCGAAATGAACTTTACTTACGTCCTTCGAAGTTAGTTAAAGGACCCCCACCCCCAAATGTGGGGGCGGCGTTCATTGGCGACTTATTGCACTCACCATTATAAGTGGTATACTCCCTCACGATTGGATATTACGGTTTCGTGCTTTGAATATGTGTGGACATGAATATTAATAACAAGCCGTAGATATCTTGCAGTGCAAGATGTAGTCGACTTTCAGAGCGGATCATGTCCTCTCACTTTTCGGGAGCGTGGCCCTTGAAAGTAAATTAACAAAAGGAACGAAAAGCTAAATGGTCTCTGTGAAGGACATCTACAAGTACACCGAATTTAGGGCGCTTTCTTCTGTATATTCTTTTGCTGTAAGACACTATCTCACAATCCGTGAATCTAGCGCCTGGTAAAAACAAAAGTCCTGGATCAGCTCCCAGGTTTTACTGCTTTCATTCAAATCTAGCTCCCGATCAGGTTTAACCGCAACATGATGTTGACAGGTATTAAAGGATGCGGTGTGTTTCCGAATTTCATTCTCTCGTGATGTATCGCGTCATCGCATTTACGTCATACCGACGTCACGCATAGGGTATTTCGAGCAGGATCAGCGAGAAGATGTAGACACACCCTCGTCGTGAGCCTTCTGTTAGTGATTGATACACCGGGATGACTTGAGCTCCATAAATAAATCGACCGCGACTCTTCGTAATTTAATTAACGAAAAATTAAATCGAGGAAGTTCACTCTGACCGCCGATCTCACTTTCTGTAAATATCGACTTCCGTTCATTAAAAGATAGAAACAAAAAGAAAACGAAGATAGTCTCGGATGTTACAGGCAAATCCAGTGATTAAACTTTGACTTACGATATACGGTCCGTTTATTAATTTTTTGCAGTAATTTCATACAATACGAAACAATGACTGGCGAGTTCTATCGAAAGTTGTTGTTCTTCGTCACGAGTCTTGGAGAGAAGACAACAAGGTGTGAGGAGTGGATGGGGGGGGGGGGGGAGGGGATAATGAGAAGAGGGAGAGGTTATGACACCATGTCAGGGAGTTGCTGGTGGTTCGGGATAATGGGATTCATAGTACAGCAGATATAGACAAAATGATTGTTATCGACTGGCAGATTTTGCGATAATAATTTATTTATTGCGCACGATTGCCTGAGGACTCCATAAAAAACCGAAAATGATAAAATAACATCATTTTCTGGTCTGGTACCAATAAGAATGAAAATAAAAAATAAAATAAAGAGAAAAGACTATAACAAAAAGGAGAAAGAAAAGGAGGTTACCATAATATTTTTCCTACTTTTTATTTTTATTAGCAAACTAATTAGTGATAGGCTGTGAGAAATTTCATTCGCCTTTTAGAAATATAATAACTGTAACTTTATTTTTTCAGTCTCGTTGTGAATAGTTAAAAGAAAAGTTACAATGAAATAGTTAAAGAGACTAGGGATTGATTACAAAAAGCTTTTGAAAGCTTGTCGGGCTAATCGCCCCTGAAAAGAAACAAAGCTAAATCAATATACAAAAACAAAGGCAAAAGAGAAAAAAAACAGCAAAGAAAAAAAGGGAAAAACGAAGAAAATGAGTAACAGGTGAAATTAATCCTGCTTACAGACTAAATGGGTTTACAGCTTTTTTTTTTAAAGTGTTCAAGCATTTGCTGTATTGCACGCAATCAGGGAGGGAATTCCAAATATTTACACCTAGGTAGCGAATAGTGATTTGGGAGGATTTTAGTCTAAAAAAAAGGAGTGCACATTTTGTTCGGTATCGAGTTCTGTAGGAATGAACATCCACATGAAATTTAAAATAATGTTTGAAAATTGAAGGACAATATTATGTAACCAATAACAGATGAAAATTGCAATACTATAACGGTTAGGATTATACAATGTTAAGACGTTTAATTTAGCAAAGAGGGGTGTGCTGTTGTAATAACAGGGTTTGATCGTGATAAGACGCACACATCTTTTTTTGGAAGAGAAACAGAGGTATACATAGTATAGGGAAAGGTAAATCTTTAACATGATCGCTGGGTGAATTTCAGAGAAGTACACCGGAGCAGTTACTCAATGAAAATACAAAGCAATAGTCTAAACTGTTTTTTTGTCAATATATAGGCCTAATGCTTTTATTTAAAAAATTCCATTCTCTAATGAGATCTGCCAACAATTTTACATAGATCGTCAAAAAAGAAATAATGTATTTGCAAGTTATTTATTTGTAACCACTAAGATTATCTGAATGAATCGAATGGATTTGAATGAAGAAAAACACGAAAAAAAAACTGCAGGTGACTTTAATTGCTTGTTAAAAATAATAGCTGAAGTCACAAAAAGGGTATACTGACAATAAAATCCTCCAAAAAAGTTTACAAATAAAGAACTTTCCTACTTTAACGGGCTAAAACAATGTATTTGATAAAAACGCATTTTGCCTTAAGACAATCAAGTAATGACTAAGAATGATAATGCTAATTATACATATACTGTTTTACGTAGCTTTCCCTATATGACATACCTTAGTTTTGATTCACTTTTACTTTGGAATTATGACATTCATTTATGTAACGTCTCCTTGTTTTTATTCAATTATGGATGAATTTTTGGAACAAAATATTAAAATGAATAACAACAAAAGCAAAGAGAGCACAAACAGCGACTTAAGCAGGAAGACCTAATTGTCTTCAGACCATCTGTTAATCTACTAAATTATTTGCATAATACTATTCTTCCCTGGTCAAATTTATTTTCGTTTGTCCCCCTGTATCTGTATTTTTCCTTCACGAAATTAACCGCCAGGGTCTCAATATCAAAGCAATTAACACCGGATTTTCATCGTCACTGGCCCCTGACAGATGTATGAACACACCTACCTGGGGGCGTTCCTTAGGCCAGAGCCTGATATGTAAATTATATTATAATCACATTGTTGCGAGTCCCACCCATTAAAAGAAAATACGCAGCTGCAACAGGACGTTAGGTTTTAAGTTTAATAACTCTATACGTTTAGATCCCGAAGTTGAATATTTCCCAATCGTCTGAACCATTCTCATTGTGGCTCGAGGATCGTTACCATCTCCGCTGTTCCCAGTGACGATAGAAAAAAAAAAAACCTTTAATAAACCTTTGCCAGACAAACAGAACGATGAAAATCTACATTTTTCTGTTGTGCGCCTCCTTGAGTTTAGCGTATGTTGGGGCTACCTGTTGCCCCCCGTACTGGACCGCACACGGGGACTTCTGCTACCGTTATTTCGGCTACCCGAGACGGTATGTGGTAGCAGAATACTTCTGCAACCAATTTTCGAGCTGTTCGGGAGATTTAGCCCACTTGGCGTCCGCTGAATCGGAGAAGGAGAACGATTTTCTTTATCGATACATCGAGGGCCTCAGCAGAGAGTTGCCGCCAGAATCAGTATGGATCGGAATGAACGATATCAAAGTAGAGGGAGAGTACGTGTGGACCGATGGCAGCACTAGTATCTTCCGAAGCTGGGCCAGAAATCAGCCCGGATCTGCAGACTGTGCTGCGATGCCCTGGTGAGTTCCCCGAGTCCACGTGGACCATGTTAGCCTGCGGCGAACCGCTACCGTACATCTGTAAAATGAGGCGTGAGACACCTCAACAGGGAACTCAGCCACAGGTTTACTCTGCGCAGTATTTCACACACGGTCATTGATTGTCTTTTAAATCAGGAAAACTAGAATATATATACATAAATATTATACCAAATGACTAGAACTTCATATCATCGACACGCGATAAAGCAATAACCTAATTCACATCAGGAGAACTAACTGTAAAAAGGAAAGCAACAGCAACTACAGTGTATTTTAATAAGACGGCGGGTGATAACAAGAAAAAGGTGTCAGACTTGCGTTCTGAAGCTGATGTTACTGTTACATACTCTCGTACATGATCGGTGCAGAGGTGCTGAAGAACGTCTTTATTTGGAGAGAACGCAAAGGAACAAGAAACGCAGATTGCTTTGGGTACAAGATTTTTATGGGGGGAAGGACGAATGGAGGCTGAGGAGCCTTTTTACCTTTTTGTTTCTGCATTTGCAACCACCTAACTCACGGGGAAACCAAGAACTGAAATCAACTTTCCAACGGCACTTTGTTGCAGTTACAATGACTACCTTTTTCAACTGGTGTAGGATGTGCCGGCATAATATTGCCATGGCAACATGTGTTTTTCTTTAAAATTCAAAAAGCTTTTGTATTGTATGGAACATCGATTGAACGCTAGACGAAAGTTTACGTTAAATAATGTATGATTCAAGCCGCCTAATACCCCTTCCGACCTAATATTTATTGTAATGAATTATCAATAATATAAACGTTGGGGTTGTTAGTCGTTTGAACAAAATCTGAAGCTTAAGTCGCTTCATGGAATGGTAGCAATGCATGTATTTAAGTGTTTCGTATATTTTGGTCTAAAATGATAATTTTCGTCGTAATTGGACCAGACATTGATCAGTTTGATGTGTTTCATATATCCGACGTGTACAAACACGAAGAATTTTTCTGTGTATCACAATGCGGTGATGTGTGCCGAGATAGTGGGCTCACAATTTGAAAATAGATATCTCGCCGTACATGTATTCTCTTCATTTTGACTAGACCTTACAATCTGGTCTTTTCGTATCTTAACTTTATGGCTAATGCACATCCCCAGAGGATGTCAAACTTCTAGAAAGAAGGCTTTGTGTCCGTGAAAACTCAACATTTATGTTTGTCTAATTTTGTGGCTGTTTTCTTTCTTCCTGTTATTATTTAATTTCTATTGAATGACACAGCTTTAAGATCAGGAACTGATGAATGCTGGCCTTCTTTTACATATCTGACCCTGATGTTTGGTTCTGCTTCTGCTAATGATTGATCTGTTGTTTCACCTTTGACCTCACTACAAATGCATTTGTGACTATAATTACCTGTCGGAAAAAGAATCAGAATGGTTAATACTACAAAGTAACTCATTTTAGTGATATGTTCATTAAATTCATCTATTATCTCTTCATTGTTCTTTAATTTCTTTTTCCTCGTCAACAACGCCATTTTCACTGCAATGACGTCATGTTGTACATTTGAAGGACACGATAATTTAACTTGTGAGCATATTTAACAAAAGTCACGATAAATCAAACAGGAGGGAATATTTAACAGCCACATAATTAATCTATTGAGCTGAAGGTAAAGGCGATTTGCGTTTTTTTCAGGTCACTTCCTTCTGAACCCCCCCCCCCTCCCCGCTCCACCCTGAGCATACGCATTGCTCGGTCAACGGTTGCCACGCCACGTGCATCGTTTTCACAAGCTGTCAAGATTGATGGTCAGGTTTTTTAAAACGAAACTGTTCTGGGATTTGCCGTATTTAGTGTAACAAATCTTAGTGGTCGAGAAAGAGATGAGGGCTTACCTCAAAAACGATGAAACCGATGACATCTGACTGACGTCACGATGACGACTTCGGAAAGTTGAGGGAGTCTTTCTTTTGCTTATGAAGCATCAAACCGCGGACCTTTACTGGGCTTCAACCCCTGATCGCCCCACCTGGCTATGTCCCTGGACCCCACCATCGTGAACTTCGCCCGACACTATACGCCCGCTTCGCTTGCACAGTTTCTGGGTTTTCAATAGCTCGCCCCATCCCATCGCAAATTTTACAATAAATTTACTCCCTTGGCAGAATAGAATTTTTGTTTTTGGTCATGTTTTAGTGTCATTATAGTTGTCAGACCCTATAGTAACATAGAATCAAACCACACCTTTTGCACAGAGCTGGCTAATACTACGCTGACTTCTCGTATCTTCTGGTATAAGGGTAACTCTGGTGGCGTGGTACTCGCGTTGACTGTGGACGGATTCTGTGAACTTCAGTAATAGAAGAAAGTGTAAACAACTCATAAACAAGTTAAGTTGCTGTTAGAGTAACAGGCCTGCGTGAGGAATGTTGCAGTGGAGAAGAAAGTGAACCTAAGCAAGGCCTTGACAAACATTGTTGCCACTAATGTTCTGGAGCGGGTTCATCGAAGCTTTTGAGCTTTTCTAAGGCTTTCTAAACATTTCGATTGATCCAGAAGGGAAACAAGAGGTGAGGGGAAGCCGCTTTCTGCATCCAGGGAAATATTCTGAGAGCATCGTTTCCTTGAGCTTAGTTGCTGACCTTGTTTGTTTTACAAACAAATTGTAGCTCTTCAACCAACCTACGGTCACGCTTCGCTTAGTTTATCTCCTCATAGCCTCTCAGACGATCCATATTTAAATTTTTGGCTGGCGTCACTACAGGAAAGGAATGCCGTGCTTCCGTTTCACACTCTTTGAGTCCCTCTCATACACGTCCCAGGAATCCCCAGAAACAAAAGTCTGGCTACGCCCCTGTGGCGCACGTACTATCCTCCTAACCCCCTTGCAAACAACCCATGCAGCGTCACTGGACCAATCTGTTTGGTCTTTGCAACCAACTTATTTGGTCGTTTCCACCAATTAGAATTTGAAATAAAACGTAAACAATAATGAAAGTCTTTTACCAGGAGAGATTTTGATGTCGAGTAAAGATTACAGTATCTGCTGCAGAAATGGACTTCGTTGGACATGACCCTATAAAGAAGCACGGCGACTTTGCATTCATCGTTTTGTAGTAGCGCCATCACTTTCCAGGATATTTGGCCTCCCTGCAGTAATTCCTAGCGTTTTGTACTTCCCCATAACCATGATCTATGACGCCATCTCCTGGTACCACGAACCATCATAAGAGAGGAAAAAAAAGTCAGAACTAATCGTGCATTGACATGAATATCTTTGCATCATGTTTTATTTATGCAGTCTCACGGTGATTTTTCCTGCAACCAAGTGCACTCATAGCATGTGTATTTTAGACCATCTTATCTTTTTGTCTAAGAGGCCTCCATTTTATCCCCTTGTGTGAGGCGTTAGATGTGTTGGTATCCCCCGTTGGTATATAACCAATGCTTGAGTGTGTTAACCCCATGTAAAGGTTTGTGTCAACCACACAACGTTTCGTATTTTTATTGCTGGGAAATCCAAGAGGATATTTAAAATTATTGAAGAACAAGACTAAAAGTTGGACAAAGTATAGAAGTATACATATTTGTTCAATAACACTTAGATTCTTATTGACAAAATAACTTCATTTTGATTAATCTAATCCAGTGCTAATTAAGTACTTAATAAAGCTAACTATTTAAGCCTCACTGACCAAACTGATGGAAAACACAAGGTAGTACAGTACATATTTGGAGGGAGTCGGAAGTGTCCAACACTTTCTGAGGGATTACGTTCCCCTTAAAAATACTGTTCCTCGCATGGATGACCACTGAAAGATCAGTATGGAACATTCAGATGGGAACACGCCTCACGGGCAGGGACGATTGTGTCGATCGTCGGCCATAGGGGTAATTAATTACCCCCTCCCCTCTCTTTGCTTATATGCTTTTCCGGCCCTGCTACGCTCCGATCTCCATACGACTGTCCCTTGTTCCACACAATAACAACTCTTTTTGAGATTTGACCAATGAGGTTGTTGCCATGACTCAGTTTAGGATATGGCAAGCCATCTAAAGCCAAGTGAAATACATATTTTTTTGCCTCGCAGGGGTGGGAAAGAATGGAGGTGGCAGAAAAGTCTCCAGAGTTCATGAAATGAGTGTAGTATCGAGTGTTACTATTATTGTATAGAGATGATCATTCTACGCCACCGTGCTCAAAAGGGTCATACGAAGTTCGGTTACCGGTGTTTACCAGAATTTATTAACGTTTTCTTTAAATGTTCCTCTCGGGCAGTCAGATTAGACAAGGTAAAACATTAAAATGCAAAACTTAGACACTGTTCGTAGAAAGATTTCGTAATACTTAGCTGATTGGTAGATCACGGGTTGCAACCATTTAGGCCTACATATGATGACATAGACAATCGTTTGCCCTATGATTGGTCAACGTTGTCACTTCGACCTCGTGACCATCTACCCCGCACCGGAAGCCTCGAGGCCAGACGTCAGCCACGAGGCCCGCACTGGTCATTTTCTCGTCGAACTGTCAACATTATTATTTTCTGTAAATATATAGGCCTGTGTCATATCGTATCTCTCCGTTTCTCCTTCTTCCTGTCATCGTCATGATGGTAACTCTGTTATCGATTTAAATCATCACTCTAATTTATCTAGTTTGTGTGTGCCAGTCGAATCAATCATCAAATAAATGGAACTCTGATCGCTAAATCGAACTCTCACTCTCTCTGGATTCTTCTGTCCTACTTATTCTAAGTGAGAAAAAACGTTAACGAACGTCAAGGAAACACTTTGCTCTTGTAAATGACGTTTGGACAAAAGAAATTGCTCCACAAACGGCAAAGTTAGTGGTAGTCAGAAGACCCAAAATGGAAGTAATTTTTGGTTGATTGTGTATTTGATGTAAGAGAGATAAGAAGAGTTCGCTAAGGTTTCGCGGATATGGAGAAACTCTGTCTCTTCACTCGATAAAAAGAGTTTATAAGTTACTTTATCTGTCGAGGAACCATATATGCACAAGATTGCTTAACGCAGCTGGTTTAAGAGTTAACTGCTACAAAAGTTGTTTACACAATCCTCAATCGACCACTGGAATTCATTACGCGACGCTGTCAGTGTTCGTTCTCCTTCTTTTGATACATTTAAAAATAGATTAGACATTTTTTTTTTGAAGAATAAACCGCGGTTTATTTGATTGCAAGACTGCATTGACGATGACGCGGTTGTTTTTTTACCTTCACTGGTGCGATGAAATGACCTATAGCTTTTGGCCAACAACATCGAAGTTGATGTAATGTGACGTGATAGATCCAGTTTTTCGAGCGATGACCTCAATATATCGAGAAGCTATATCCCACTGCAGCTATCAGAACATTTGGGACTCATCTGCATGGGCTTCCGACCGGGCAAGATGGTGTCCAAATGTACCCCATGGGTCCCAGATGGGTGTCATATGTGTGCTATACTATATGGCCTACGTTTTACCTATATGGTACCAAGATGGGATCCATCTGGGCTGAGTGGGCAATTTAATTCCAGTCCTACATGATGTAAGCTTGGTCACTTTCCAACTCCATCCATGGCTTAACATAACACTTATACAAATCCTGCATTGGGCAGCTCAACCTGTTGAGTAATTTGCGCTATTGGAACAGTGTAATATCAGTGTATAAATATATATCATGTAGACTCATTACTGTTCATATTTATATTTGTCACTTCAGCCAGATTAAGTGATTAGCCTAATCCTTAATTTGAAGATAATTAAAATCCTTAGGGGTTAGTTAATTGTGGGTGTTGTGGGAGTTTTCTGCGCCTTACTTGTGTTCATAGATTTCATTCAAATATATCGTTATTGTTGTTGTTCTTTAATAATTTAATTGGTTGTGATGCAATGTACAAACTGAGTCCAACTTACCCATTTAACTTTTCAATCTTCTACGAAAACAACTTGTTTTCAAGAGATTGCTGATGCACAGGACAATCTTTTGCTAAATGGCTTGTCTTTCGTACCGTAATGCAATATACAAATGCAATGCAATATGCAAATGACTACACAAACAACTTTTTTTAAACAAATAATTGAATTATTGAAAGTGAGAGCACGTCTGCATCAAACTGCCCCAGCCCATGTAGACCTATAAGTCGCATTGTCCAGGTGTATCCCAGATGGGGCCATGGTGCAAACGACAGCTGGGTCCCATATGGGCAATCTGGGTTCCAGTTAGCTATTTCATGGGATTCTTGTGGGTTACCCATGTAATCGGCACAGTTATACCCATCTGCATGGTGCCCATCTGCAGTGGGTCCCATATTTTGTTTGCTGGTTGTAGGCCTAGCTTTGTTTTCGTAAAGCAAGATAAAAAAGGCTTTCTGTTGTAAAGTCTTCTTTCTATGAAGTCAAATTTCGAGCGAAAAATTCCTTTTTCGAAAATCTCTGTTTTCGCGAGCAACAAACAAAACTTATTGTTTAGTTTCTCAAAACGTAGTTTCGGACATCTGGTAGCATACCGCAAGTTTGAGCTCTACTCATTTGTGTTGTGGTTGATTGCTTGGTGCGAGAGCCCACTAATGTCATAATATTATAAATCCATTTTACAAATTTGCAAGCCTGAAATAACTCAGAAGAAAATGTTCATCTGAAAAATTTCAAATCCAAGATAGGTAACAGAGATTTATAATTACAGATTGCCGTATGAATCTGTTATGCTGGATAAATATTTGTTTTCTACAATGGGCTTCCGTACTTTGACAGTGTCGCGTAATACCTACCCTGGGTTGATTTTACGTACCTAGATGCCAGAGGTACTGTACGGTCAGAGTATCTCTGCGTCATGCATGACATCTGTTTGTGTACCCTCCCACTGTACATGATATCTGACTTTCTGACTCAGTCTGTGTGACAAGTAGCTTCACGTCACCGATCAAGCAAGGTGCGAATTACTCAACTATATAAATAAAACAACGAAAAGTTTGACTGGCATGGAGAAAGGTAAGTGATTGTTCAAAGCTAATGAGTAAGTTAAATGATTGTATTGCTTGCGCTAGTAGGATACGAATAGATGGACGGGCGTTACGCAAAGGCCTGTACTCTGGCTAACATAGGCCAGCCAACTTTGGTTGACCTTGACAAGCCTGCTAGTGCTACCTCTGATTTAGGCTCTAGTATGGTATGTTCCCACATTTTCGTGCTTCCCTCTTTTCGTGAAATAGTCTTGCCTAGGTGCACGAAAATACGACCTCCATCCTACTACTACTAGGTGTACTATTACTTGGCCTGCCTTAGAAGTGAACTTAGGCTATACCAATACAGGAGGATTGGACCTACGCTACAGTAACTTAGGCCTAGGCTAGCTCAGTAGCTGCCTTACAAAACTAGACGCACTCAGATTGACATTGTTACTGATGGAACTGCTCAACTCACTTGTTGTCCGTGGGCTTAGGCTGAAAGCAAAATATCACGTCAGAGGCTCTTCGTGGCTCAGAGGCTCTTCCATGGAGCACATAATTTTTAACACCAATTTTGAAAGTCCATTTTTCCAGTGTTCCAGCCAGTAACGTTGACCTACCAAACATAAACAATACACAACTCACCCTGCGCAATGCACAGTTGCTGTTGTGCCAACCGGACTTAGTTTGTTTTCTCTTAACTATCCACAATGCACGGTCAATTTTACAAAAATAGTGTATGATTTCCCTCTTACTGTATATTGTCTGAAATACTGTATGATTGAAAAATTACTTCTAAGTTTGTTTTGCAGTAAACTGACTCTGCTGTACTTCCATTGACACATGTACTTTTAGGTGTTTTCCATGTCACCAATTCTAAATCAGCAACAAACATTCCTTTTCATCCTTTTTGTCAATGTTTGGAATGCTCTGTCTGAAAATTGGTCCATTCGGAAGATTCTCAAACTGAGCTCTAATTTCCAAACTGCTCCGTCAATTTTGTGAACATTCAGAGTTTTCTTTGTTTCATTTCACTATATGTATAAAAAAAAACACCACATTAACCAATTTCCATACTTGAAGTTTTGAGTGACATGGCTACTATTAGACTTAGATTTGAGGTGTTTCAGATAAGACGTTATTGAGATAGACTGTTTCTTCTTGTCAAAGGAACATAGGGCATTTTAAAGTTCACATGGATTGTTGTTTGGTCGAATGTTATCAATGTTTAACTGGTTTTTTCTCGCTACTGGGGCGCTCTTTAACAAAAGTTGTCATTGGCAGGTCATTTTTTACCACAAATCTGTTAAATAGGTGTGCTTCTACCTAACTTGGAGAGAGAAAGTGCACAAAGGTATGTGAGATGTATTTCACTACACCCTGTGCTCCTTCAATGGTCTTGAAGATGTTGATAACAGGAACTTGTTTAGTCTAGAAACTGGTGCTACAAGAGACCATGTTTTTAATTTTTTTTCCAGGCTCAGTGCCATAGCTTTCAGAAAACATCTCCTTTAATTTTGAACTATTAATGCCTGGAATAGGCTCTCAACTGAAGCAGTTGAGTGTACCATGGTAAATGCCTTCAGTGCTTTGATTGCTGTGTACAGACTTGTGTGTGGTTATTGGGGGATATTTATGAGACTTGTGTGACCCCCTTCCTGTCTGCCATCTGACATTTGTGAGAGGTTCCCTTTCATTGCAAATATTGTAACCATAGGCAGCCTTGTCAGTGTGGAATCTCATGCTGTATATAGATGGTCATGATCGTGAATGCATGTTTTGCTCTGTAGGATGTTTGATGTGTGGTCCAAATGGATTTAAGCTCATTACCTAGAGGTTTCTTGAATGAGAGAAAAGTATGCTAGGGGAAGACGTAAGTAGTGGTAAGTTGTTCACATTTAAATTTATCCCACAGCGATGTCCCATGGAGAAATGGTTTGTGGGTTGTGTGCTTTGATCACTTTTTGGAATGATTGCTGTATACGTAATCAGTGATCACACATGGTACAAGGTAGACATGTAACTGCCATCACTGGATGTGACTGCGTTTTTTAAAATCAAAACGCCCCAAAACAGTTTAGCACCCCTTTCTGAACAGAAGCTGCCATAAACATCACACCATGCCTTTGATGCCACACTATGTTCCAAGCCTTTTATGAGACCAAGATATCTCCTGGAAAAGTCTGGCAATGAACAGGGAATTTTGTTCAATAAAATGCTGGGAACCCTGACTCAGGCATGTCGATGGGATAAATCTAAGTGAGTCTTTCTAAATCAAGCGATTGGCCAAGCATATATGCCATTTTCAGTTGGTGATAAGGTGGTACTCTACAATAGGTGCAACATAATTGCAATATTTGACCAAGTCTGAAAACAATATGTTAATTTAAGGACTGTTCAATGGTCCTTTAGACTACTGTATAGCTTGAATAACAAGGAGGACCCTTTTGGATTGTGCATACGGTTTGGTTTTGAAAAAAATGTGATCAGCATTTTCCCAAAACAGTGCATGGAATCTAAGCATTACATTCCTGGACAAAATGGGTTAAGCTTGCCTTCCTTTCATCAATAACTAACCATGTTTTTTCCATTATTGTTTGTAAAATGTACTGTGCCAGCTCCCTGTTGTTTTTGGACTTATTCTCCATTAACTGTACAGTAGAGGAAAATCAAACAAACACTAAATAGGTACTGTAGCTTGGCCTTCATGCAGTGCCTTTGGTGCCATGCATAGCCCACCTATGTTTCAAACTGAACACTGTGTATGGTACTAACTGAACTGGTAGTAAATATATATGTTAAAAGCATCAAAAATGGATCAGATAATTTAAGGGCAAAGTTTATGCACATATATAACAGCATCTTCCCCATAAACAGCTCCAGGTAAAAGCTTACAAGACTCTGCTAGTCTCTTTAAACCTCTAGTTTTGTAGAATTTCAAAACGAGATACAATGCAAAGGTCGCTGCTGTTGTCTGCCTGGACATATCAACAATAGATGGCATGCATCAAAGGACCGTTCCAGCGAAAGTATTTGAGGGGTTCATGAAAAAATGAGCAACTGCAGTCACTTTAAACACCACACCTGTTATATCTTGTTCGTAATGCAAGTTACGATACTGTCGCCCTCAGAGTTGTAACAAGTCATGACTTCGGTCACCATTTTTCAAAAGGAAAATGGTTCGAGGAACTGCATGTGATTTCCTCATGGAAACAGCATGCAGTGACTGGTACCGCGCAATCGACTCGAGCCACATTAAAAGTAGTAAAAGACTCGACTGCGACAGTGGGTGATTCGTTACAATTTGGTTTGTCTTAGGAAAGACCGATCTTCTCGTGGAAGATTTTCAAATTGCACGGAATTGTCCATGTCAGCACACGGTGTATTGATCTATCAGCTGGTCAGTGTTTTCTGAGTGTTTTTCACCGATGGTGACAATCCTGGTACTGTGAACAAAAAAATTTGAATGATGAATATATAAGTCAGTTAAGCTTGGGCAATGTGCACAGTCATTCAAAAAGCTGAGTAATTTTTTCCAGCTTAAAAAGTTAAACCTCAGAATTCTCATTAGAAAGTCAATATTGAAGCTGAAGTCACAGTGTGTCACTAGAAGGTGTCAATTTAAGGATTGGAGCAACATACACTGCACCAAGCAGTGCATGTATGAAACTTTAAATCACCTCATTAGCCACCTTTTCTTTTTCCAAACCTTTGGCCTGTTTCTCGCAGGTTGTTTGCATTCCGTGATGAAAAGCCCAAATTTTTAGAGATTTTGTCTGATATGTTTGAACTTACGAAAATTCAGGTTCAGACATGTGATTAAACACATGAGTCATTGACAACAAGTGTCTTGTCTCTTACTTTGATCATAATTTTATGCCGTCTCCAGGGTACGAATTTAGCGGTCGTCCGATCGTCCGAGGCGAGTGACATTTCTGTCGGACTACTGAAATGCACCAAAACACGTTTGCTTAGTCGTCCTGCTGGCGACCAAATTATTAGGGTCTAACACAGTAAACCCAATGTTACTAGCTTAGGCGTGCAGGGATGGAAAACCTTGCAAAACTTTCAAACCTGGTTCGCGGGAAATCGGCGACGCTCGTGGGAAATCCTGCGTGACGGGACACTTTTTTTTTTTTTTATAAAAAACGGGAAAAAATGGGAAATCTTCAGAGAAACAAAATAAATGAGGGAGAACAGGGAAAATGCTGTTAAACAAATATTAAAAGAAGCTCTGTTGATCGCTATTGCTTACAATACTCACATAGGCAAATAGCGAATGTTACCTCTATGCCAATAAACCACGATGTCCAGTTTATCCGACACGATCACGCAAGTAACCAGAAATTATCGCCAGTTTGCTTTTAGGCACACTTCAGCTGCCCTTCACACCCTATGAACCCCAGTGCCCAAGGATGATTCGCGCGGAACTCGTGCACAATTTCATCTAGCTCCGTCGGTTTAAGTGTGTTTTTTTTTTAACTCAGCACAAGATTCTCTGTGCAATTGATGAGAACGGAGCGCTTTCATACAGTAGGTACGTATACACAGCATACATACAGTACATAGCAGCGCAACAGACCCACGTGGCATGGTTTGACCTTTGTACCTTCTTTACGTTTACAAACACCTTTCTGGAAAACGTAACGTTACACGCAGTTAAAAAATTGCTTCGATTAAACCATTTTGAAATATGGGGGACGACTTTTATTTTTATTTTTTGTTGCAAATTTCTACTGCCTGTTAATGGTCACAGTTATCAGAGATGAAAAATTTCGGTACAAATGCCGTAGCTGCAACAGGTGGCTGAATTTGAGTATTATGAATGCGATAAATGTCCATTTTGGGACAGGTCATCACATTTTTGCAGTTAAAAACTTTTCATTGGAAACATGCCAGGATTTTTACGGCAAACTCGCAGAGCTGTTTGTAAGTAGCACAGCTTGTAGTAGTTGACAGTGTATAGTGGTTTATGATCAAGACATTCTAGGCCTATTGCATATATCTATTTAATAGCGTAATATTGGGCTCAAGTTTCACTCGTTTCTGACATTTTGTAAGTGACACTTCTTCACATTTAAAAAGGTACCGTATATTGCAACAACGCAAATAACCTAACGTTAAGCTTTCGTGATTGATTTCTCAAATATTGTAGGAGTTTTCAGTTATATTTTTTGTGCTCAGCTACAGTTCATGTAAGATTTATACAAACATTTGTTTTTTATATCGAGTTTTGAAGGACGACCAACAATGATGAAGGACTACCAAATTGTATGAAATGTTCACAAGCAGGTTGTCCTTTGGACCATCAGTAAAAAGTCCTTAAATTCGCACCCTGGTCTCACAGTTGGCAATTCAAGTTTCCACAAAAAGTTTAGATTGTACAGTATTCATTAAAGAGCTGGTACAGTATGTATGGGTGACATTTCAGTGGTTCTATGGGGTTTGAAGCACACCATTAAATTTATTTTGCTTGATGTGACACAATTTTTGTCATTGAAGCACTTTCTACTTAGAGAACATTTTGAAGGAGGAATGTGTATAATAATTTTGCCTTTCACAATCAATCACCAAAGATGACGCAAGTGTGTTTGTTACGGATTCTTTCAGGGAGGATTGGGTTGGGAGGGGATTAGAGATTTGTCTTCCCCTTCTGAGAAGAGGGGTAAGTTCCACAAAATGTAAACATTCTATTAGCTTGGTTTAATTGTTACTTAGGAAGAGGACACTTTGGAGCAATGTTACTTAAATAAATGGCCTTTGAAACCCTTTAAATTGCACAAATCATGGAAAAAATCATGGTTATGAAGCAAATCATGGTTTAAGCAGTATTTAATCTCCCCCCCCACTCCCTTTATTTATTTTTTTTAAGTTCTACCAGAATCCCGGTTTGTTCAGAAATACAGTAATCAGCACTGCCTACTGTACATACTACAATCGAGGTGTGACAGACGGTAAACAGATGCAGTTGAAGAACACCAGCTCCTAACCTACAAAATGCTCCTTAAATTTTGTAAATTTTTTAACCAAGGCAAAATGGGAGACTGAGTGCAGAAACTTCCAACATTGTCAAGTGATCATTTAACTTAGAATGGTGATGGTGTTTTACAGAAATTCTACACCAATAAGAAAACTTAACTGCAATATTTGAGATTTGTTCCTGTTTGTTCAGTTAAACATAACGATTTTGCCAGAGGATGCTTCCTTAGATGTGAAATAACGCTTTGAAAGTTGGCTTGGAAGTTGGGCTTCAGCTTGAGCCTGAAACTGTGTGATGTAGAACCTGACAAATACTGTTTTCCATTTTATGCACCCTTTGTGTTTCTTGCAAGTCATGTGATGCAAAGACTCTTTATTTCAGCGATTATGAAAGTTTCATGAATATCTACATTCAGTTACAAAATAATTTAGACATGTGAATCCAAGGGATGTGTCATTGAGCTGTACATAAAATTTAATAACTGCTAAATACTTTAAGTCCCACCAAACTGAGTGAAGGTAATCCTGTGTAATTGGCTCAAAGGTATTGCTATCGTATCCTTTATATGTCGGTGCCAGTCCAATGTCATTTATGACTGCAATGTCACTTAAACCAACCAATCCTTAATTATCTCGCTCTGAACAATGCTGTGAAAGATAAGTTTTTGCCACCCCCTGATTTATCACTAACCAAGAGATCAGAGCAGCACTGCAACCGACAGTGTGAGATAAAAATCAACTGTAACATTCTATCTAGATTTGTCGATACTTCCTCCCAACCTATTGGTTTCAAGCACCAGCCTTGAACAGTATGTCAAATACTTACTAAAATAATTCACTTTACAAATGAGAACAATGACTCGCATTCAAAAAAGTTTGGATCTTTTCAAGAGACATGAGAAGTGATGGTGGTGAATTCCTTTAAAATCCTGAATATATTTACTGTACAGTCTCAACCTTATCAGAAATAAAAAAAAAGTAAAAAAAGTAACTTGTAAGAGGCATCATGTTGCCATCTAATGTTGACTAATTTATTGTTGGTCATCCTTAATGTGACCACCGGCGAGCAACTCATTCGATCATGATAAGAAACTTTGACGTCAGATGAAACATATCACTTAAAACTGGATCATGATGGTGCTTAGCAACATGAATTAAGTGAAACGTCAGGTTGTGATGACACTTGGCGACGTGAATAAAGTGAGACAGAACGTTACCCAGAAGAAAAGTTGCCACCCAAAAGTGTTCCCCTCCTATGTTTGTGGATTTGTCGGTGCCTGCGGCTCTGCAGAAGCAGTAAATTGGGTAATTGGTCATCATTGCATGAAAATTGCCGTCCTCCATGATTGTACGCCCTTCCGAGGGCCTCGTACGCCAAGCACTCATCGTCCATGCAGATTAACGGAATTGAGCTTCAGGCTTTGAACTTTAAAGCATGCAACTACAAGTAGTAGATAGAATGGTTTCTCAACTTGTTTTGAAAGATAACAGTTTGACAGTAAAACAAGCAGTTCCCTGTCAGCATTGTCCACTGTACAATTCGTCACATGTGGAATATCGAACACGCTCAGCAAAATGAGAGTAAAATTTGCAATGGTTGTTGAAATGCGAAGATTTGCGGTACCTCCATGTCACAAGTGCGGAGCTCTGTGAATTTATGCAGATCAAAATTTATTAGCCTTCACCAGAAACAAATAAAATAGAAGGGAGATGTCTCAGACTAATTGTATTTGAGTTTTACTGGTCACTTCTGGACAGATACTGTGATTTGCCAACTGTGCAGTGCATGCATGAAAGTGTCGGTATTATGGAGATTTTACAGTTGTGGTATGACTGTGATAAAGAGCGACGGATTTTTCAGTTGTTAACAACACAGAACGTTCCAGGTACAACTTACAGTAGAGCGAGAGACGTCAGGAGAGAAGAATTCAGAGAGAGTGACGGTTCAATTTAGCGATCAGAGTTCCACTTATTTGGTGACTGATTCGACTGGCACACACAAACTACAGTAGATAAATTAGAGTGATGATTTAAATCGATACTAGAGTTACATGATGATGACAGGAAGAAGGAGGAATGGAGAGATAGGATGACACAGGCCTACATATTTACAGAAAAGAATGATGTTGACAGTTCGATGAGAAAATGACTAGTGCGGGCCCCATGGCCGACGCGTAGCCCCATGGCACGTGCGTGTATGTGTGTGTGTATGTGACACTTTGCTTGTAAACATGATATCTCGATGAGGGTAACTCTGAGGGATTTCATACTTGGCATGTGGATTGCCCATATAATATAGAAGGTCCCTGTTGTTTTTGGTGAAGGTCAAAGGTCATTTCAGGTCACCAGAGGTCAGAATGTGAAAATCTTGTAAACATATCTCCAGGGTAACTGTGACTGATGTTATACTTGGTGTGTGGGTTGGTCATAATGAGTAGATGGTCCCTATTGTTTTTGGTCGAGGTCAAAGGTGATTTGAGGTCACCAGAGGTCAAACTGTAAAACCCTTGTAAACACAATATCTCCAGAAGGATAACTGTGACTGATGTTATACTTTTTGTGTGAGTTGGTCATATTGAGTAGATGATCCCTATTGTTTTTGGTCAAGTTCAAAGATCATTTGAGGTCACCAGAAGCCAAACTGTGAAAACCTTGTAAACTCGATATCTCCAGAAGGGTAACTGTGACTGATGTCATATGTAGTGTGTGGGTTGGTAATATTAAGTAGATAATCCCTATATACGTTGGTCGAGGTCAAAGGTCATTTGAGGTCACCAGAGGTCAAACTGTAAAGACCTTGCAAACATGATGTCTCCAGAGGGGTAACTGTGACTGATGTTATATTGGTGTGTGGGTTGGTAATTTTAAGTGGATGATCCCTATGGCTTTTGGTCGAGGTCAAAGGTCATTTGAGGTTACCAGAAGTCAAACTGTAAAAACCTTGTAAACACTATATCTCCAGAAGGGTAACTGTGGCTGATGTCATGCTTGGTGTGTGCATTGGTCATATTGAGTGGGTGATTGCTATTGTTTTTGGTCGAAGGTCAAAGGTCATTTGAGGTCACCAGAGGCCAAACTGTAAAAAACTTGTGAGCAAAATATCTCCAGAAGGGTAACTGTGGCTGATGTCATACCTTGATGTGTGCATTGGTCATATTGAGTAGGTGATTCCTATCATTTTTGGGCGAGGTCAAAGGTCATTTGTGGTCACCAGAGGTCAAACTGAAAAACTTGTAAACACAATATCGCCAGAAGGGTGACTGTGACTGATGTCATACTTGGTGTGTGGATTGTCACGCTGAGTGGGTGATCCCTATTGCTTTTGGTGGAAGTCAAATGTCATTTGAGATCACTATAAAAAAGATCATTTGGGGTTAAAGGCTTATTAATGTGGTGTTTCAAGTACAATAACTGCAGTTGATCTCATACTTGTCATGTGGATAATTAATGTTTGTTATAATATAAAAATGTTGCAAGGAATCACAAAGCCTTTTGGCTTTCTGGTTTTGCTTGATGTCACGATACCAGCTCACATAACAGTACATGCTTGGTGGCCATAAATATTTGCATTTAAGTGGCAGATGTGCAGAACATGTATCTGTGCAAATACATAATCCAAGGAAAAACATGCTCCTCATGTTTGTGGAGAAGTCTGGGATGTATTTCATTACAGAATAAATGTGTGTAACTTTATTGCTGTGTACCAAGTTGTCCTCCTTGCAGCTATGAAATGTGATCTTAATCGCAACACCCACGTGGAACGTTCGGTTCTTTGTTTGTAGTCAAACCTCCCCTGTGAACGGTTTTATTCTTCTTCAATGTAGAACCTACCATCTATGTTTGCAAATGCAGCAGGTTTAAGAATGTGATCTTAATCACATCACCCACATAGAATGTGTTTTGTATGAGTTTCTGACTCAAGACGCTCATATCAGACAAATATTTTGGGGTGGTGGCGGTGCTTGTTTTGGATCGTATTTCGCGTCGTCAAAGGCGCCCTGCATCGGCTCCATCACACACGGACTGATGAAAGTGTATCCAGGATTACAGGTAGTTATTTCGAGAAATGCCTTTTCAGGAGGGTGGGTTATTGTGAAAAAAAAACCTCACTAGGCCGATAGGATCTATAGTTGTGAGAAACACTCTAACTGGGGTAAAAGCTAGTTGTGAGATAAGAGGCTTTGGTATGTAGTTGGTAGTAGGTAATTAGAGAGCTTCACCAGGAGGGTAGGGTAGTTGTGAGAAAACTTTGCTAGGAAGTGAGAAAGATTTTACTAGGAGGATATTTGGTAGTTGCTGGAAGGATTTTACCAGGTGGATTGGTAGTTCTGAGGAAGACTTTACTAGGAGGATAGGTAGTCGTGAGGGAGACTTTACCAGGAGGATAGGTGTAGCTGTGAGCACGGCTTTGACAGGAGTATATAGGTAGTTAAGAGAAAGGCTTTGCCATGAGGGTATAGTTCATTGTGAGAAAGGCTACCAGGAAGATACATGGGTTGTGACAGGTTTACCTGGAAGATAGGTAGTTACAAGGGAAAGATTTTGCTTGGAAGATAGGCAGCCATGAGAAAGATATTACCTGGAGGATCATAGAAGTATTAAGTCTGAATACTTCCATGGGAGGATATTGCTAGCTAGCCAGCCAATCCTTCCCTCACATGGTATCATACATGATACTGTTCCATCGAAGGAACAAACCCTAACCATGATGGTATGGCTCTACATCACCTCATGTTCTATCATGCCGAAAAGGGTTTTCTCAAGACATGATTTTAGCACATAATGGAAATTCTGTGTGGACTAGGTGAGGTATCTATGAGCAAAGCTTAACTGTGAGGATCCGAGGTCGTTGTGAGAAAGATTTTACTGGGAGGATAGGTAGTTGTGAGAATTGGACTACATTTATTTTGATTCGGCTAGTATTTTTTAAATGCAAGAACAACATCTAATCTTTGAAAATTGTAAAACAGTAAAAGATAGGGAGTCGTGACTATCAGGAGGATGAGAAGTTGTGAGCAAGAGTTTACCAGGAGGATAGGTAGTTTTGAGCTAGACTTTCCATATTTTCCTGAACAGTCTCTTTTCAAATGATCAAAAAAGAGAAAAATGCACCCCTCAAAGATTCCGAGTAGAACTTTCTAAAAACGATGCAAGTTGTGAACAAAACTTTCTCTGAATGGACAGAAAAGTGTTAGCCCACTTATGTGCAAAAAAAGAAAAAAAAAAGCAGATTAAGAGTGTTTCCTTTGGATTAAGTTGAGCTGGAAAGTTCCTACTCATTATCATTTTGCAAGGGTGCATAGATCTTCTTTTTTTTCATCATGGGGAGAAAGATTAAAGTTAGAGAGTTTTTGTCTTCTTCATAACCGCCAGGCCCTTTAACTGCCAGTGCCAAGATTCGTAGAATTTGTCACTAGGTGTGCAGCATTCAATAATTTATTTTGATTGGGCTAGTATTTTTTAAATGCAAGAAGCAACATCCAATCTTTGAAAATTGTAAAACAGTAATAGACTGGTGTTTATCTTCAGTGAGATGGAGGGTTACCTGTCTTGAATGTAGTTTTTTTCATCAAATGGTCAATGAAACGTGACTTTTAACTAGTCGTGGCAATTTGTGTGACTGTTTTTGTACTCTCTCTGACTTTTCATTATGTATTCCAGTAGGTGTTTTCAACATCACAGCTTAAGTGCAATAATGGCTTGCATCCAACTTTGTTTTTTCTTCAGTGTGATGTACTGTAGTATAAGCAGTAAGAAGATATCTTCCTTTCTCCCCCCCATTTTCCATCCTTCCTCCACTTCCCCACCACTCCTCCCCTCCCCCACTGATCAACATCACACTTGAAAATGAAGGAAGCCATGGCTCATACCCGTAAAACATCACAGCGCTGCCGGATGTCAATCTCTCAAATGCAAGGAGTCTCTATCCCTTTGTCTTTCCCTGTGTAATTGCATCCATTCTAGTGAACAACTTTTGTTCACCTGATTGTAACATGATATCATGCATGATGATAAGTCTGGAGAACTGAAAACCCTTACTTTTCCTCATGTCTGTGACAATGATATCAGGTATGACATACATGTCTAGATCGACAAATGTTAAACCTTACAAAACAAAACATGAGGACTTGGTGTTTCATTTCATCAAATGTTACATATTCATGACGGAAATTTCCCCAGGTTTGAAATGTATCTAGGCCGTAATAAGCTTCTGGATTCAATTGGATCTTTATCAATTGGCTGTGCTGCCCTCACTTTGAATCATACATAAAATCCTTTTCAGTGGTGGCTGCCTGTTTTTGACAGACAGACAGACAGCCAATGTCATCTGCAGTGCTTGGCATTCAGGATTGTTGTTTTGCATTAATGCAGTCAATTCAAACCGGAATTTGATTATATCCATAAGAGTACCAGAGATATTCTCAAATGGATGAATAGAGTAATAGGTGTATCGTGCATGCACCTGAAGTCAGAACCTCCATTGAATCAGTCTGTGAGTGGAAAAATAATGCCGTTTACAAGTTTAAAATAGCTACTGTGCCACAAATTTCACAGCTGAAAGCTGAGAGAAGGGCAAGGTTATAATTTTCATTGTTGCTTGATACAGATGAGTGGTGGAAAGTGAAAGGTTGAAGAATTAATACCTCTTGGTTTGGAAAACATTCAGTGAGTATCCTTTCCCTTTTCTGATTCTTTCCCTTTTTTTAATTTCTTTGGTGGCAGGGAATAATTGATCCAGTATTGCATCTCATTTTGCCACACAAAATTGTCAAATTGCTATACAACTGGAATGCTGTGTAGCAGTTTTTGCTTTGCTCAAACTGTGTAACACACGGGCTTTCACAGATTCCGACACAGAATACCAAAGAACTGCTACCTATATGCAAATTATGAGAACTAAATTATTCCCTTGGTGGTATTAGTAACTCTTAATTTGATGCGTACAGTTATTTATGGAGTTTTGATCACTTTGTCTATGCTACTGTACTGTTTGCCTAGAGGTGTTTGCTTGCCAGTGTGCAGGTGTTTGGTCGTCGTTTTGTGATGGTTAAGTGCGGAGAAGCCGACTTAATGTTGCTGTGCATTGTGCATGCTTCGATAAATATTACTGTCATATCAGCTAGCAAATTTTGCATTCTAAAACAGATTTTAAAGATTCACATGGTAGACATTTGCCTACCTTGGGCCTAGAGGGGACGATGTCAGAAAAGATTTCGAAGGCACTTTGAGCTAGGTCCAACTTAGTGCATGAGTAAGTAAGGTGTAAGGGGCATAATCCCCACACCACTGCACTGTGGGGAATTATGAGAATTACTTCTACAAGGCACCATCCAATTGTTACAGATACCATTATACAGCATCTTCAGTTCTTTCTCTTCAGCTATTACTCTCTGTGAGTTCACCATTGCATCCATATCCTCTTATCTACCCCCTCCCATTTCTCTCTGCTATAGTGCCTAGTACATCCTGAAAAAGATGAATTAAAAAGATGCTAGAACTGAAGAAGTAATACTCACATCCATTTTTACAGTATTCATATTGCCATGTGAGTCCTTGGTTTGTAATTCCTTACTGTACTCTTCATTGACTGTACAAAACTGTGTAGATTTATCACAAAGTATCAAACAAAATTTTAGTTTGTAATTTTTTCCAAAGTACTGTAGCTGTACGGTTCCTGGACAGTTCCCCCAGACATCTTCCTGACAAATCCCCTAAATTTTCCTTATCCCGAACCCTTTTAACCCTAACCCTTTTTCAGAAGGAATTGTCAGGGGAGAGTCATCTGAGCTGGAATTCTCTGGGATGGGGATTGCTCCGATGGTAATTGTTTGGGTGGGGAAATTTGCCGGGGGGAATTATCCGGGGTGGGGGAAGTTGTCTGGTCACATGATAGAGCCCTTCTTGACACCTCAAAGAAAAGATTGTTGTCATTTTTCATATTGTAGTCTCAAAACTGTAACCGATTGAAGGAAAACAAATTAAAAGAAGTAAAAAAAAAAAATAGGAGAAAATGTGGAGCCAAGCCATGAGAACCCTTCTGCAGGTTCTGAACTTTTTCAGCTTTTTTTGCTGGACAATCAGTTTGTTGCATAATTTAGAAGTGCACTTTAATTAAGTGTAATATGTATATTTGATTGCTTTGTCTTGTTTTGGACAATTTTTAGCTCACACACCAAGTGTGTGAGATATTAGAATGAGGCTGATGTCGTCAAGTTTTTCCAAAAGCCTTCTCTTTCTTCATTTTTTGAGATATTTGTCTGAAATTTTTTCAGTGTGTTTTTTTGGATAGACATATTTTTTTCCACCTAATTACATTTCGACTGACTTAATTTATAGGTGAGTTGCAATGTAATTTTTGGAGGGAAATCGGGTTTTTGATTGCTTTTTTGCACACACCACTCGAACTGAACGGGTTTAGCTGGAGAGCTATCCTGTGGTCACGCTAGTAAACAATAATCAAATTTTACAGTTGGGCTGGCCAGTCTATCTGCCCTGTGGGTCATCAAGTCCAACTGAACTATCACCTGTCGATATCACATTCTGATACTAGTAAATTGACACGTAAATTAAGTTAGTGAAGCATGTGGCTGAGTGATCATTGTAACCTACAAACCATGTGCATTCTAATTTCACAACCATCACAAAAATCTAGTCTAGCGCACATTTAAATTTAGATCCAGCCAAAGCCAGCTCTGACAGCATCTAAACATTATCCATTGCATCCTTATGTATCACACAGCCTAACGGAGAGTTAACCTTTTCTGCAGAACATAGCTGGTACACCTATAGACTCTGTAGAGTCTGCTTGGGCTGGAAAGTGTCTGTTCCTTATCTTGGTTCTGCCTCCTCTGAAGGAACATCCACATATTCACAGTACTGCTCTTCCGGGAGAGTGTCTACTCGCCTCATTGATCGCTACCCTCGCAGACTTTGGACACTCGTTGTTATTATGCATACAACTTTTAACTAAAACCATTGTTTTTCGCGACCAAATTTGGTAGAAGGCAATCACAGTCATCGTGAGAAATGATGGGAGTGATGATGCGGAAAGGATGTATGACTGATTAGTTATGTAAATATCATGGTAATATTCTACTCTACTTCAACTGTTTTAGGTCTCTGTTAGCAATATCCTATGTCTGCCGAAGGCAAATCTCATGATTGGGTGAAAGTTAGCCTAGGTACCATTATTTTCTGTCATTGTTCGATCGCTGCTATTGGTTCATTTCATGAGACCAGTGGGTAGTATTTTAATATGTATAAACGGTTACATCAAATGTGACTATTCATTTGTACATAATTATATCCAGTGTCCAAAGTCTTTCCGGCGGACAGCGATCACAGGCGAAACGCGATTACTAGATGAGTACTTATCCTCGGTTGGGTATAAGTAGGCTGCAGCTCAAATTGTGAGGAATGTATCAAAGGAAGAGAATTCATTTGCCGAGAAAAGACTTTGCAAAGTCTAGTACACCTAATGCCATTTTTCAACATCACATGTCGAAATTAATATACTACACTGGCATATGATAATGTCATAGGCTCAATAGTGTGTCAACTAGATACTTTTTGCATGTAACATTTTGTCACCTTCCAAACACTGTACTTTCATTTTGCAATGCTACAAACAAAGATTACCTCTACTTAGTTCAGTGACTGCCCTAAGTTTCGACACCCCTATGTTCCGACACGCTTATATTTCGACATGTACACTAAAATTCTGACAGCAGCCGCTGATCAATGTGTCATTACTACGCCGAGCATCATAGCTGGGACCCAAAATGGTGCCTGATGTAATGAATGTCTTGTAACATATAGTGTCAGAACATGGGAAAGTGTGTCAGAACATAGGGCTGAAACCCTCAGTTCAGTTGTGTGAGCTACAGCGGCATTGCTGCTCTAGTTTCTTTTCTTGTATGCCATAAAGAAGTGCAGGTATCAGTTTAAGTTCAGATGTCAAAGAATTTACAGTAAATGCTCCCCCAACATTCAAATTGCTGAAAATAATTGTACTGCAGCAAATTTTGAACACTGCTGCATCACTGCAGTGGAAAGTCAGCATATACTGATTAAGTGCAGTCAACTATGCGTACAATAAGCATAAGTAAACTTGCATTTGTTACACTGTGGATGCTCACCGATTTTAGTACAAATTAAGCAGCTTTTCGTATCGATCTCTTTTCCGAGGTGAATTTGGTATAGAGTGAAAACGAATTAGTGTTTTATGGTTTAGTGTTTTTCATGTTGGATAAGGTGGTGTAATTCCATTGTGTATATAAGGAGAAGTGAATGGGTTTGTGTGTATGATTTTGTAGGTTAATTTTGAGATTTTACAGAACTCAAATCGAATTAATTCATGTCCTTGTTGGGTCTCCTGCGTGAAGCATCTTTTATGGTTGTCCCAGAGCTGAAGGTATGGGAGAAGATAACTGCTTACCAGATTCCAAACAGTTCACCATTGTTATGTGTTTAGTACAGTGGCTTACAGGGTCAGTCTGAGTGGATTATTGTTCTCGTTTTTTTTGCAGGGAGGGAGTGGCTTGATAGAGAGGTCCTGTGAATGTTGTACATTTCCTTTCTCACTAGGAGGGATTTGTGACAAATTGGGGACATGTTTGTGAAAATTTTGAGAAATCACGATTGACAGAGCCTAGTTTAAATATCCTTATAACAACGTTTTCAGATGTTTTTCAGCCGTGTGTGATATTTCAAGTTCTGTTATTAAGTTGTTGGCAAGTTTTTGATTCCTTGGCAAAAGTAGGCAAGGAATCTATGGGATGTGATGCCTTGTGTGTGTGTATGTGCACGTGTGAATGTGAGACACCTCAGCTTGTGACCACGATATCTCAAGAGGCGAAACTTACTGGGACTGCAAAGTTGGTGTGTAGGTACAGTTCCATAGAGAGTAGATTATCCCTATCCTTTTTCAGATAGGTCAAAGGTCATTTGCGGGTCACCAAAGAGGAAAGTTTGAAAACCTATTAAGGAAGGTATCTCAGCAACTAAAGGTTGCTGAAATCACAACTTAAACATAGGTTGCACTTGATTAGTAGATTATCTTTGTCAAGTTTTGATGAGGACAAAGGTCACATGATGTCAGCAGAGGACGTACCTTGAAAACCTTGTAAGCGGGTATCTCAGTGAGGGAAAGTTAATTGAACATCAAAGTTAGTGTGTGGGAAGTCCATTGTGAGTAGATGGTCCCTATCCTTTTCCAGTTAGGTTAAAGGTCATTTAAGGTCACTAGAGGAAAGTCTGAAAACCTATTAAGGAGGATATCTCAGTAACTGAAAGTTGCTGGAACTTCAAATGTAACTATTGGTAACACTTTATAAGTAGGTGATCCCAATTAAGTTTTGATGAGGTCAAAGGTCATATGGGGTCAGTGGAGTACATAGCTTGAAAACCATGTAAAACATGGTATCTCAATGAGGGAAAGTTGCTTGAAGTTCAAACGTGGGATGTAGGTAGTCATTGTGAGTAGATGATTGCTATTTTTTCCAGGGAGGTTAAAGGTCATTTGATGTCAAAAGAGGAGAAACTCTGAAACCCTGTTAAGCAAGCCATCTCAGCTGCTGAAAGTTGCTGCAACGTCAAACTCCTAACCTTGGTTGCTCTTGATGAGTAGATGATCTGTCATGTTTCAATGAGGTCAAAGGTCACACAAGAACAGTAGAGGTCATAGTTTAGAAACCTCATAAACACTGCACAGTATCGCCAGAAGGAAAAGTTGCTGGAACTTCAAAATTAGTGTGTGGGTTGTCCATTGTGAGTAGATGATCACTATTGTTTTTTTCGTGGAGGTCAAAGGTCATATGAGGTCACCAGAGGTGGCAGTTTGAAGATGTTGTAAAGAAGATGAATTAGTAACTGATTTGTACTGGAACTTCCCGCTGGTAACATTGTCAGCTCTTGATAAGTAGATGATATCCTGTCATTTTTTTTTATGATGGTCAAAGGTCACATGAGGTCAGCAAAAATTCTTTGAAAACCTTGTAGACGTGGTGCTGTAGCTCAAGGAAGGTAAGGTGAATGAACTTCAAAGTTGGTATGTTGGTTATCTTTTGTTCATCATAAATAGTGGCAGTGAATCACAAAGTCCTTTTACTTTCTGGTTACTTCTTAGCATTGCAAAATAATGTGGGAGCGTCTCTTCTGATTAATAAGCCGTAAGATGTCACTTTGATCATATCTTACCTTTACTGTAAGATTATAAACAACTACCCAAATTCTCACAGGGTGTGACTTCATCTACTACTAGGATACTTACGTGTGTTGTAACTAAACCCGAAGTAATTTTACGTTACGTATCATCTTTAATATTTCACTTACATGTGCATTTTTTTTTTCCAAGTTTGAACCCTTTGCCCTTCATTTAATTAATTGTACTGTAAGCAGAATTTCTATCTGGTAATGTTGAAATATGCGTATGATGCAGATATTACCGTTGAAATTCATTATCCCAGAAACTGTTCATTGTTAAAATACAGACCTTAAAATTAATTGATAATAAAAGTAGGGGAATAGCTTTTCCTGCCTCTTCAGGAAGCTATTTAATGGAAATAGTGTGGTTGTGTCTAAGTAATACTGCACATGTGTGTGTGTACATGTGTGCACTGTGTATATGCTGTTGTGTACATGTGTGTGCATAATGGCAGCATAGTGAAGTAAACATGGTACTTTATCTCAAGATGTGAAAGTTGCCTTGGAACTTAAACTTGTCATGAAGATATGTCTTGGTTGGCAGATGGCCTAGCTGTCAGTAAAGCATAACACTTTCAAATGTAAGATTAGTTGAGGACAACAAACAGACAGTGTGTTAAACTTGTAGCCAATGATATCTCAAGAATCAAAGTTGGTTGGACTTGCTCAACATTTGGCACCCATGTAACCATCTTTGAGGATGTATTGTTTCGTTGTTCAAGGTCAAGGTCATTTGATGTCAAGTTTTATCATATAACTGAGTGTCAAAGTCATTTGATGTCAGTCAGTTTTTGTCAAGTTTTGAGTTCCAAGGTTATGTGATGTCAACTGAGGTTGCCCAACTTTATGTGAGCAAAATATGTCCAGCTGCAAAATTAAACAGAAATGTCAGAATGGTGATCTAGGGTGTAGGCTTGGGGGACTCCAGTATTTTGGAGTGGAATACTCGCAGCCTTACTATGGTAGGTGTGATGCTGAAGCTACTTGCAACTCCAAGTTGTTGGTTTTGTTGTGGTAACTGCCACAATATGCAGGCATGCGATGGACATTAGAAATTCATCGGTGGACTGAAGAGAAAGGAGGAAGAATTATCGATGTAGTACGTGTACGAGTGACAACCGACAACGTTGCAAGGAAAGAAAAGGAGGCAGGTTATTTGTAATGTTATGAATTTATTGAACTTGCAAAAGAACATAACTTCAAAGTGTTAAGCACACAAAAAATGATTTCCATGAATGTTTTTCAATAGTAAAAAATATTCCAAGCGGATGGTGACTCCAAAGATAGTGGCGTTGAATCGCGACTCCAGGCCGAGAGACGCGACTCTGAAGTTGAGTCGAGTGAAACTCTCAGGTCCCTCCCGATCAGTGCATGAATGATGCAGGGAAGATCCCTAGTGGTCTTCACAAGAACTCGAAGGGCCACGGAGTTTAAGGTCACAGGTCAAGCAGGGGCAGATTCAGGTTTTCTCCAAAGGTGGGGGAGGGTTGACAACTGCTCGTGGATGAGTGATGCTGGGGGGGGGGCTAAGGGGAGAGGGTGTCCACCTATACCCTTCGCAAACTTTTGCTTACGTGCGGCAGGTTAGTCTAGAAGAAAATATCACGTGTCACAAATCCTGAAAGAGAACTATGCACTCATCTTCCAGATAATGAAAAAATTGTCTTGACATTGTAGTTGGCCCTACAAAATTCGGACTCTAAAAGGCAGCCAATTACGGTAAACTCAAAATCAAACAGACCAGTTTAGAAAGGATATGAATATTCATCTATGCAAAAATAGGGCGTAAACAATAATATTTTGTAGTGTGGTATAGTCCATGGAATTTGCCTGTCAGTGACAAATTTTCAACTCATAATCCAGCTCTAAAGTTGTCCTCTTTTCGAAACATTTTGGATATTACACTTGACCTCTGGAGATTATGGAAAAAAATAAAAACAATCATAAAACATTACAGATGGAAAGAAACTCCTTCAAAAGTAAGGAATTGGAAACGTTGTGTCACAAACGTCATTTTTGGTCAAAAATTGTCGTTACCACAAACACATGCTGCATTAATATATTACTTTACATCCCTTTCCATAAGTTCTTCTCCCACTTTTATTTTTGCTTGCAGGCACATCAGCAGATGATCTTCCTTCGCAGACAGCATACCGCTCAGTTGTTTATCGTTGTGAGGTTTTTTTTTTCTCAAACATTTGTCTTTTGTTTTCTAACCAGAGATTGGAAATTCTTAATGTACTGGTAATAATTGCTCTCTTTAAATTTGATTACCGTTACTTCATGCAGATTTGGGTCTTGTTGCTTTTTCTCCAGCCAGATGCTGGGGATGCAGCGATAGCTTGTTGAGAGAACGTGGTAGATTTAATCTGTATCTGTGGATCCTCGGGTTATTCTGTTGGTGTAACCATGGCGACACATGCAGAAGAATCTGACCACACTGATGCAGGATTTTTTTTTTTTGTCCCAGTTTCAAGAGACTGATACCAAAGCTTTGAAATTTATCAGCAAAGACGTAAAGAGGAGTAAACATGTAACCCAATCAGAACGAGTAAAATATTTGTTGCAGTTTCACTGACTGTAGCAAGTCTAAATTTGCTATTTACAGCACTCCTCTCAACCCAATTATGGGTTTTTTTTGGGGGCTTCTTCTCTGGATTGCTTTTGAGGTATATTCTGAGATTCTTAGGGATTTCAAGGAAAAAAATATCACTGTGATAGAAAGGCATATTACATCACAGAGTGGAAACAGTACATGTACAGCATTTTGATATTCCGATGGACAATTTTGAGATGAAGATACTGGAATATAGTTGTCATAGTTCAGGAAGTCTTCCTTTTCAATCTAAGATACCTACATTATGAGTTTGTTTGTGACATAAGTACTGTACAGTAGCTCAATCCTCACTCTTAGCATGGAAGCTAGACAAGGGACAGTCCAGGGTTGGAAAACCTCGCTAAATTTCCTGCGAACAGGATAGAAAATCTACTGATTTCCTGCTGACACTTGTGTAGGGATGGAACCCCTTGTGGGGGTTCAGAGGGGTAAAGCCCTCGGGAGATTAGGGTTCCAAGCCTGTCGAAGGGGTAAAATTGTTGCAGCTGAGTTCAAAAAATATAATTGAAAACTCGTACAAAATTTGAAAAATCACATGAAAGCTTTAACAATAGACTATTTGCGTTGATTTACTATGCGGTACCTTTTTAATCGTGAAGAAAAAGTGTCACTTCAAATTGTCAGAAACGAGTGAAACTTGAATCTGATATTACGCTTTTTAAATATGCAATAGACCTAGAATAAATGTCTCGAATGTGGCATTTTTCACTTAAAAGCTAGGCATCAGTCCGGTGTCAAATAATAAAACGAAACTTCCGCGTGGTAACGTTGCAAAGAATCGCAAACCACGCTATACACTGTCCATGTCAGAATGTGCCCTTCATTTCCACTGCCGTGAGTTGGAAGCCGCTGGCTTCCAACTCACGTTTGAAGGACAAATACTTTCCCAAGTCAGTGACTCATTACATAACCGCTACCTCCCCTAAGAGGACAGAATTTTTCAGCCACGCACTAAAGAGTGGCACGATTTTTGCATGTTATTGGATGAAGGATACCAACATAGTGTTTGATGGATCATTTGGACCTGATTATGTGGTTGAATTTTTCAATTTGGTGCAGAATTCGTCAAAATACAGTACTTACTTCCAAATGCCCAATCCTTGAAAAAAATCATGCAAGGTTTGCTGTTTCCTAAGTGTGCGTCCTCCTTACAAAATATCCTCTACCACTATGCTTGTTTTGGCGCGAGGCGTTGCCGCAGCAGTTGCATTGTATACAGTTCTAGTATTTGTGCAGGGCAGTTAGGACTAGACTGTATGCTGTGTAACATTGTTGGAGTAGAGAAGTTTGTAACCCACTTAGGTAACACAAACTTAAGGCTCGATCAATATAACTTACAGTAGGTTGTTAGTTGTATAGCTTGATATTAAAGGTTGGAATTATAAAGTTAAATCCATAAAATACAAGTAAGTCTGGAAAGCCTGTTATATTGAAATCTCATGTTTAATGGGGTGCAAGAACATGTCTTTATTTGAAAAATTCACGGTAATGGTACAGTCCGAATTGAGCTAATTATATTGACAATACTGCAGAGGGGAGTAAGTTTGTTTGTGAGAAGAACACATTTAAAAACGGAAGAAGAGCGTGATATTTTGTTGAATTGCTTCTTACCCAACCAAATTTTTCGTTTGAAAGTGCAATTCAATGCTAAATCGCTGTTAGATTTAGTATCTGGACATATTTTACTGTAAATTTCACTTTTCTTTGTTATCTTGTAAAAAAAGAGGCCAGTCAGTCAGTAGAGAGAGGCATTGAATTTCTTTCCAGTGATGCGGTTGCCTTGATATGTGCCTGCGGCAACGAAAACCGGAATGGCAGTGCGATTAAAGGGCGCTTTTTTCCATGCAACTATGAGCTGTATTACTTGCAAGCTCTGTGCGGTTGACTTTAAAATCCTGGTATGTTTCCAAGGAAAGTTTTTAACTGCAAAAATGTCAACACCTGTCCCAATATGGTAATGTCTGTATTTTACATAAAATAGATGATTTCACGGTTGATTCAAACATTAATTTGTAGGGGCCAATTTATATGCATTCACAAATATTGCTCCTCAGATATTCCCTTCCACTTAAGTTGCTTTTTGGTTGGCTCGCTTCACTTTCAAAACATCCATTTCTATTTATGTTTTTATCCTCGTCTTGACATAAACCCTAGTTGACTCATGCAAAACACCTGTGACATTTATCACATTCATAACACTCAAATTCAGCCATCTGTTTGGCTATGACTTTTGTACCAAACTTTTTTATCATAGCATAATGTAAAGTAACAAGTTTAAAGGCAACGGAGGGCAAAAGCCCCATGAGATGCCCTGCAATCCAAACCTACCCCCCAAGATACAAAAAAACCCTAACAAAACTAATACCAATCAAATCCAATCAAAATCAGATTCTGCCACAGTCATGATAAAACTTATCAATGTTATCTTTGAAGCTATTTACTGAAGTGGAATTTACAACCCAATTGGGCAGACTATTCCACTCATTGACAACTCTACCCCGCCTCCAAGCACTTCTGCATGGACTCTGTTTGCTCTGCCATGTATACATGTATGCATATATGTTGTGTATACAACCATGTACTCCATTCTCATTAGTTGCACAGAGAATCAGTGTGCTAAGTTCAGAAAAAAAAAAAAAACACTAAAACAGAAGGAGATGAAATTGTGCACGAGCAGTGCGCAAATCGTCTGAGGGCATTGGTGTTCATAGGGTGTGTAGGGCGACTAAAGTGTGCTTAACTGGCGACAGTTTCTGGTGACTTTCTGGTAACTTGCTTGTTGTTGTGGATATACAGGATATCGAGGTCAGGCATAGAGGCAACCTGCGCTACTTGCCTAGATGTGAGTATCGTAAGCAATAATGATCAACAGAGCTTCTTTTCAATATTTTTTTCCCAACATTTCCCCTGTTCTCCCTCCTTTGTTTTGTTTCTCTGAAGATTTTCAGGTTCCCCTTTTTTTTTTATTAAAAAGAAGCAAAATGTGTCCAGACATGCAGGATTTCCAGTGAGCGTCGCGGATTTCCTGCGAACCAGATTCGGAAGGTTCGCAAGGTTTTCCAACCGTGGGACAGTTAAAGGATGTAGAGACTGATTGGAAATATCACAGATCCAAACAGTATGAGTCACAGAGTGATGTGCGTTTTCGTTGGTTTTCTGCATTTCTCCATTTCAAATGCTTTTCAGTGATCATCACCTACAGAGCCAAAGAGTAAATTTTAAAGAGCATTGAGCGACCTGTGTGTTGTCCCTGCTTTTGAATTAATTATCATATTTTCCTTGAGGTTTTGTGTTTTTTCTGTATTATTTCCTTGCTCCCACAGTTTTGTGCACTACATGAATCCATTGGTAGGCTAGCTATGCCATAAAGCTACAAGGCATGCTGTGCCTGACCATTCTGTGAATCAGGTTTAAACAGTTCGTAAAATATTAAACAAGCAAGACTCCCCGCTTCGATGTCAAGTCTGCGACGTGTTTGTTTGTGAGACACTGATAGATAACAGCTCGTCCTCAGTCTTTTCCAAAACCTTAATGAGTTCGCACCTCTGCAAAATTCTCAAATGTTTAAAACCTGCGGAGGAGAAGTTGTCAGTCACTGTCTCTGTTCTGCCACCGCCTCTGATGAAAGATAAATCTTTATAGGTCGTGTGGCATGAAAGTGACATTTGGGAGTGTTGGGTGTGTTAATCATTGAAATTGTTAAGAATAGCCACAAATTCCGTCAAACTCCATCAAAGACTGACAAATTGCGCAGGCAATTTAGTGTGTCACAGCAGCATCATGGGTACACATTGTCTAAGTATATGCAAATTCACAGCGCGTACTCCCTCACCTCATTTAACTAACCTATGCATTACCATACTGACCATGGTCTAGCATCTGGCAGTTTTGTGTGTGTGTGTGTATCTGGCCACCGCCCTTCCATAATTGCCAGCCTTTGCTGCAACTTCACTCTTTGTTTTGAAATATCAGAAATGTACTATAACACTTTAAAACTAAAATGTGGCAGAATTTTTGGTGGGCAGCTGCACAGGTCTTCTGCCCTCTGCATGTTTGTATGTTTCGATTCATCATTGGTGATGTTGTTGTTTTGGTTCTAGGATTTTCCTATTGATTTTGGCCAAGTCTATAGTCAGAGTATAGTCTGCCAATGTTGTATACTGTACTGTAGCATTCCAGATGGCCTGAACTGTGCTTAAAGCCACTTATTGAGTGAATACTGTTGTTTTTTTGACAAGTTTAAAGGAAACTGTTTCATGCCAAAACTTCTAATGAGCCTCCCTCTTAATGCATAGATTCCTTTGCTACTGAAAATGTGAGAGATGGAATGTTTTTTTTTTTTTTTTTTTGGTGGTGATGAGTAGGGGTTAATTGCTTGCGGTTGATATCAAATGGTAAAAAATCTTATGGTGTTACAAATTTGCGGTAAGTCGTTTTGATCATTAACTATTAAACCTTTCATTGTTGATTCAGTTGTGTGTCAGATGTTCATAATGTCTTAGTTTGACCATTTACCATCAACATGTGAGTGACAGGTGTGTTAAAAATACTGAGTTTTGTGAGCCAACTTTATAGTGAGTTACTTTAAAGGGAAGTAAGGCGTTTGTTTTGCAGAAGACAACCATATTTCTAAAACCAATGTTTGTGGTCACAGAATGAAAGATTATTCAAAATGAGGAAGGACAGTAGTCTTCTTTTCAAGAAATAAGTTTCTCATAGATAGAAATTTAGTTATTCGTTGCTCAACAATAATTTGCTCCCCCATACCTTTTCAAAATTTAAATGATGCATCTTCCGTTAGGTGCATAATGTTTTCAGGAGATAAAGCTTTTGCAGATTTTTGTTAATGAGACTGCATGGTTTCACAATGATTAAAGCTATTTTCATTGTACGCGATGTTTTTATATTCTAAATGCTCTATATCAATTTAACTACTTACAGTGTTGTCCTGAACTCTGTAGACTGTGTATGCATACAATATAGTTTCACTCTGTTCACTAAATGTGTGTT
Source organism: Stichopus chloronotus (assembly GCA_021234535.1). Classification (NCBI taxonomy): domain Eukaryota; kingdom Metazoa; phylum Echinodermata; class Holothuroidea; order Aspidochirotida; family Stichopodidae; genus Stichopus; species Stichopus chloronotus. The sequence continues at coordinate 6,230,688 of CM037850.1, forward strand.
GAACACTCTACATTGCAACCATACGAGTATAGGCTAGGGATCTTTGCCGTCAGGTTGGCTATTCCAGGGTCACGTTATAGTCACTTTTTTATAGTCACTTTCTACCTGCAGTTCTATCAAACATACCTTAGTTAAAAATGTTTAAAATTGATGGCATAAAAGCACCCTCACAAAGGATGTATTATAGTGTCTTTCTGTTCAGTACAGTACATCTCACTTCTTCCCTACCAACCGACAACGGGTGTCACTCATTCCCCATGTTTCATGTGAGGGATCGCTTGATAGACTTCACAGAGAGTCAAAACTTTCCATGGAGAGAGATCTGATTATCTTCTCTTTTGTAGCATGCTTAGCAGACACTGTCGAGTATGTCAAGCAGGAACATAAACATGAAATTGAGTGTCACAAAACTTCTTTTCACAGTTCAGCAAATGTTAGTTGCTTTTTGATGCTCATGTAAAATTCATGACTATTGTTTGCTTACATAGATGTCAGCCTTGGAGTAGAGTTCGAAAAAGTTACATGCACAACTGAAATTTTTCCTGCCAAATGGCTAAAAAACAGTTAATTATTTGCGTGCCACATTCAAAATTTTACATGCACAGAGCCAATTTTACATGCATCTGTTCTGGAAGGCAAAAGTGGCACAGGTAAGGGTTTAATTATTCAAAGCATGAAAATGGTTGCAAAAATATTCTTCAAGGAAATCCCAGCATGACAAAGACAATAACATGGGAGGGCGCGTTAACTCGCGGTGCATGCAACGCAGTGGTTGCACTTTGTACAGTAGTGCAGACACAGAACATGTACTTTGTTGCTCAATTACATCTATTTTATTTTGCATTAATACCTATTGAAAGATGATTGTCAGCCTAACATTATCAGCCTAACACACAAAGTGCATGCACAGTGGCACACTGTAAGACACTGACCATGTACTGTACTGACCATGCATAGTCCTTGTAGTCAACCAGTTTGCTTCAAGTATTGTGAAGATGTGAGTGTTATACCATTGACCCAGCATATATCGCTGTACCCTGTGGATGTGCACGAAGACTTCTTGACCTGTAAGTGACCTTGTCTTCCCCTGATGGCATAGTTCAAGGTATTCACTTCTGTATGTTTCTGGCATCTCTTCTGGTAGTCAAACCCAAACAAGAAATCTATCCTTCTCAATACCCAGCTAACCTGTATTATTTGATCTCTTCCATAGTTTTTTGTGTCTAAACCTGTACAAGGTGTTTGCTGAATATCTTTAGTGGCCAGAAGGCATATCTTGATTGTCATACAAGATGGAGAGAGATGTGAGGTAAGTTTAAAAAGTTTGCTGAATCTATGATTTTCACCACATTTTGTTTTGCTCTACATGTCATTTTGCATTTTGGCCAGGTTACACAGATTCTGCAGTTTCAACTCAGTCTAACTTTTCACTGGAGTCAAAATTTTCTTCAAGCAGCAATTAACCTATGGTATGAAGAAGAGGTTTAAACTGCTTACAGTAAATAATAGAATAGAATAGATCCACTTAAGTTGTCACTTGAATATTTCTTTCAATCACACCTCCCAGTTTTTGTTGGAAATGGTACTACTTACAGCTTGTTAAACATTTCACTGATTACATAGACTGTTGAATTTATAAATTCCAGTCTGTCAACTCTCCATCACTTTGTGATTATATCCATTTGATTCATTTTATTTCCAAATGATCAATCCCTAATTCAGCATGAAATTGCTACAACAATGGAGGGATGACAAAGTCTTCGTGACTTTGTTTCAAATGTAGTAAAACTCAACAATTTGATTAATTCTTAAAATTTGCTAACATTAGCTCAGAGTGATCCTGCAGGACTTAACATTTTCAACATTTTAGTACTGTAGGCAAACGCAAACAGAATACAGTAGTTGAGACATCAAACTTGGTGGGTTGGCATTTTCCAGACTCCCCCATGTTCATGGTACTTGTAAATGCCTTGAGCCACTGTACTTCAGGTGCAGAGCCATTTCAGTAATTCATATTTGCGAATTTATTTGTCAATCAGATGTATATGTGTATTTCAATTTACACCAATGACATTGATCATAGAAAGCATGTGATGCATAAAAGGGTAAGTGGATTATGTAAGATTTTGGGCATTGACCTGGAATGAACCCACGTTTATCCACAGCCATGCAATTACGTTTAAACTGGAGAAGAGGTGGGGCAGTGATGTTGATTTAAAATTTTCCATCATCGGGAGTTCCTTCTGTTGTTCTTATTAAGAAGAAATGCAGTCAGAATGTTGCCTTAGAACCGCCCTCATGTATGGCTAGTTTCAGTCAGGTCAAGGTAGGGCCCTGCATGGTTAATGGTTACTTCAGCCAGAAAGTTGGGCCTTTAATTCTTGCAGTGAGGGATGGCCTTGTAAAGGTGTTAAAATGTAACTTTAATAGAACTATATATTTGCCTGAACATTGGCATTGATAATAACAGCGAATATGCCAGACATCAAACTTTTGTTGACCAATTGAGTTATAAGCATTCTGGTTAAATGAATCAGTAAATCATTCAATCGAATCAATCAATCAATCAGTCGATCAATCAAGCAACCAAGCAATCAGTGATGTTGTTGCTTGTAGCAGCTGTAATAATACTCAAAGGACTCAGTTGCTACAGCATGCACTTGCAACAGCACACACTGTTGCACATGTGGGTAGCAGTACTTGCCTCAAATTTTCAAACATTGCTCATTTTGAGCCAGTGATGCTGTGTTGCTAAATATTGGTGCTGTTCGTGTAGATACGATCCTGGGCTGGTATGTTCAAATTACAACAAAAACATGTAAAGTGTACAGTAGTCACCGATGCATGCTTGATTGCCCTGAATAAATTCATCTAATTTCTTTTTTTCAGAAGGGATGGTTAACGTTTTCCAGCATTATGTTTTACATTCAAATCTTACTGTACAGTAGTTATCATTGCTTGAAAATTGGCACTCCTTCCACCCCCACCTGCCCTATATAATAGAACATTCCATTTTTGGTTCCTATAGAAAACCTTAACCCTCCTCCCTTTCATGAATATTTGTTTGTACTATACCCCACGTGTTGAGACTCACAGCTTTAACTGCAAACAATTGGTATTTTTAAGAAGTGCCGTTTGGACAGAGGCATGGTTTTGTTCGCACACACAAGTCTTTGAAACCTAGAAACCATACGGAGCCACCTTTTTCCTTTTCTTCTTTTTATTTTCAAAACTAGACAAAGAAAATGAAAAGAAAAGTATAACAAGCTCAGGCAAAATGAGTGTCCCAAACATTAAAACTTCTTGGTTTGAAATTGTGCCAGTTGTGGGGCCAAATACACCTATGACTTAGCTACTGTATCTCATCTAACTTTGAAACCTGTAGAAAATGGTCACTCCCACGATGCCTCCCTTTGTGTTATCTCAGTCACACATTCTACATGCTTTCAATGAATAATTTATCTGGTATCTCATCTCATTGCGCTACACAAAAAGATAAAATTGTTACACAAATGGAAGACCTCAGTTACATTACAACATTAGGGTTCCTCCGATTTTGAGATAAATACTAAAGAAACCTGAAAACTTATTGTATGCAAATTTTGAACACTAAATTATTCCCCGGGTCTGGAAAAAAGAAGCCATTGAAAATCGACCCACTAGTGGAGTTTCAGAGGCCTTTTGCACATTGCACGGGGTTTATGTCATAAGAGATTACCTTCATCGGGCTTGTCACTCAACGTGTGGTGCGTAAAAATGACAGAAAAAAAAACAAAAAAAGAGACAATAGCAAGCAAGAATGTATACCAAAGAACAGTCAAATCAAAACCATAATAGGTACGCATTCTAATTCTAATATTGGCAATGTGATACGTAAAAAATCTATGCCAGGCAATGTGGTTCCAACAGCTGCCTTGCAGATAAATAACTCCATTACGTTCAGATGTTTACGAGTGATGAACTTACGTACGCCATAGTAGACAGAAAGAATCCCCAGCAGCAATTCCCTTCTTTTTTTGGCGGGACTTACAGTATTCAGGTCATGACATTGTCTGTGGATGGAAAAATTTATTCCTTTCCCAAAATAACTTTCTTTGATGTCACAAAGTATCGAAATCTCAGCCCTTCTTCATTTTATTTTAAGATACCTTCACTGCCCCCCATGGGGAATGTGCAATCTGATAAAGGCTTGTCATCCTATCCAGCAGAGGAGAATTTCCCTTCATGCATAATTAGTTTCGGTAGAGAAACACATGAAAATGCACACAAAAAGAAGAAAATACCATTTTTGACTAGAACTAACTGACTTTTTTTTTGTTAATTGGGTGTTAGTGTTCTGAATTTGAAGGATGTGATACATGGGTGTGTACAACAGAGAGAAACAGAGGAGGTGTTATTTAATTTTGTCAAGTGTTAATTTTCATGTGACTTTCCATGTGAGTCAAACGAATGAAAATAACAAAGGACGCTTTCCCGCTTTTTGCAAGGTTCTTGTTTTCTGTTTGACATTCCTGCAGGATGATACCTGAGGTCAATATCAAGTATGAACGACGGTGAAAGAAAGAAAATAGTTTGTCAGCAGAGCAAGTTTCACACTTATGACAAAATTCCACACTTTATGGCACAGAACTGTTATACCTTTGCTTGGATGTTGTTGCCAAAAAGTTTAATTTGGTTCCTTTTAAATTTCTTTCCAATTTCCAAAATTTTTACAATGTTAGACTTTCGTGAAAAAAGCAGTATCGTCAAATTTTTAATACTGTTCCCTCCACAAGTGACTGCATTTTGAATCCAACATTTGAAAATTTCATGGCATATAATTATAACTTCTCTAGTATAATTTTGTATACTGTAAATTTTTTAATACGTGTCCCTTTAATACTTTTCCTGTATTTAATACTTGTCCTATGACCTGCGTCATTTATTTCGTGGTCCCGTTTTAGAGTTTGTAATGTTCTTTCTGCTGTATGATTGACAATCGTCTGCCAAGTAGGATGATCAACAATGTGCAGTGGTGACAAACTGACAGATAATGTGACAGACAGACAGACAGACAGACAGACAGACAGACAGACAGACAGACATGCAATACATTAAGCATGCAGAGTGGCTGATAGACAGTAACAGACAGACAAACAGACAAATAGAGCAATATTCTATTGAAATATTGGACAGACAGGTACAGTAGACTAGTTAGTAGATCCAGAATTAACACAGCCAGACAAGTATGGTTAACAGGCAGAGTGGTAGATAGTTTCTCAGTGAGAGACACAGACAGACAAGCAGACAGACAGACAGGCAGACACACGATAAACATAGAACAGTAAGAGTAGCACAGGACTGGTCTGCAGACAGGTAGACAAATAGTCTCAGACAGTAACAGATAGAAGACTACCGAGTAGACAAGCTGGTAGTCACTTGGTGACAGACAGATACAGGGAAATACAGGCTGACAGATGGAGCAACAGACAAACAGACTCAGATAGTAATCAACAAGTAGAGGCATGTCAGTTGATGAGCACAAGTACAGTAAGTTGAAATCCACTCAGATGTTGACAGACAAATAGACAGACAGACAATCTACAAACAGACAAAGACATACATAGTGCATCTTCAAAGCACTCATTTCACCATTTCCACCAATGTTAGAAAATAACACGATTTTTCATTTCAGTGGTGGTGTTTTGTTTTACGTTATCAATAGATGCACCACATTTTTGCTTTCTGCTCATATTGTTGGTGCCAACACTGAATTGATAAATTCGAACAACTGCGTAATATTGGTAGAACGTGAAAATTAGAAACACTAAAAATAACCAGCTTAAAACGTTGCCACTAATATCGTACAGTGCAGCATTTCACTCACGATTTACTGTGTGTGGAGTGAGCTTCCTAACTCAAGACATAGAAATTGGACCTGGAGGTATGAACCTTACGGGGTGCAGTATTTCAACAAGTTAGAAAGAAAATTAGGTCCAGTGACTGAGTCCACGATGAGTTTGATATCTAATTCATTTCATATCCTTGCTGGTCAGATGATGACAAGGGTGATTCTCAGTGTGCACTGAAACCCACCACGGCATGTCTGGATGGCAAGTAATATTATCAAATTTAATGTAAGGCAGGTTGTCACAGGGCACCACTGCATAGGCTATGCATTACTGTACATTCTTGCGGAAATGTGTTTATGCATTCCGTTGTGGTTTTATGTCTGCCAATCAGTGGGAATCGAATACTGCAGTAGGTGTTTAACTTCCGAGTAAAGTTAGCAGACTACTGTATCTTGAGCCAATTTTTTGTAACTAGTATATATTCGATCGTTAAATTCAAAGAACAGAGATAAACACAAAACAGTGGTCCGTGCATTAAAATAGCAAAATCAAATATTTATGCCTAGCAATGTGAAAATTTATCGACAGGCTATATTTGCAAATCCTGCCTCTTCAGTGAGACATTGCCATGAGAACCAGATATGAAATGCTTTTGCTTTTTATCAAAATCTCCCCAAGTCAGGAATGATGAGATGTTTTAGGTGGCAGCACTCCTCCTCCATCATTTTGCTAACGACCGTTATCTTTGTACTAGATGTTAACACGGATCTTGATAAGAATCACACGAAATGACAGGAATTTCTGATGAGGGTGTCTGGTTACTGTAATGACAAATAGATGTGACATGTTCCTATAGCTCTGTAAGTACACTTGACACTGTCGCTTTGGATGGGTTCAACGAGGCCGTCATTGGCTGCCTTTTGTTTACCAAATCAAATCATTGTCAGAACAAGCTTTACTGATTTGTTTCTAGACTGTATGTTTACCTTCATGGGATGATATATGTTCCAGTGCATGTTGAATATAGAAAGTTAAGGTTTTTGATTCCTTGCATCAGCAACGGAACCTTTGCAGTCAGTTTTGCATGTGTGTGTGTGTGTGCATGTGTATGCATATGCATGTGTGTGCATCTGTGACCCTTGCTTTGGTACGCAGCTAGCGTAATAGGGAAAGTCAGATGAAAGTCAAACTTGGTATGCAGGTTTGCCATATTGAGGAGGTGTGCCCTGTTGTTCTTGGTGGAGATCAAAGGTCATCTGGGGACACTGAGGGCAAAACTTTCTGTTTCTGTGACACTTGCTTGGGTACGCTCTAACTCAATAGGGGAAAGTTGGATGAAAGTCAAACTTACTGTGTAGGTTTGCCATATTGAGAAGGTGTGCCCTATTGTTTTTGGTGGAGGTCAAAGGTCATTTGGGAGAATGGGGGGGGGGAAGTCTGAAAACCTTGTTATGCTATGGATGCATATATTTTTCATCAGTCCTCTTCCTGTGAATCATAGGAGTACTGCTTGAGGTAGCAGTTTCATGATCAAATGAAGAAGCAGCAGTGCTGTTGGAAGTGCTGTACTGTAGGTGCTCAGACCAGACAAGTTTTGGCAGGATCAGTTTACGTCCTCGTGATCCAGTGCTGATGTGTGCATTGATGTAAATGGCTTTTAATTTGTGAGGTGGGCAAGACACAATGAAAGAAAATAAGTCAGTTGGTGTTCTTACCAGTGGAAATTAGACTCCAGGAAAATAAGACTGCAGTTCCCTCCAGGACTTATGCTGTCACTGTTGGGTGGACTTTAAAGGGTCATAGATGTCATAAGCCTTATTGCAATTTGCAGAACCAATCTTTAGGGCTTGTAAATGAAAGATTCACAGCTGTTTGTCTTTTGTAAAACGAATGGGATATTGCTGTATATTGTAGGAATCAACATCTTCAATTCATTGCATTAAAATGGCTTTTTTGATATTTATGAACTTCAGCATATCAAAGTTTATGTTCTAAGCACAAGGAACCATAGTGCCCTTGGGCTGTTGTGAAATCATGCAAAATACTTCTTCTCTTACAAATTGTATGTAACACCGTTGATGGTTGGTTCACATTAGTGCTATGGAAGTGGTTCCATGTGGGTGCATGTTTGTCATGTTTGGGATCCAATGTCTGAAATGGGCCATTTTATAAAAGCATGAAATATCTTTCTTTCTCTGCAGATTTTATGTTACAAAAGTGATGGCTCATGGTCAGAAATGGGCCATATTGGCTTTTGTACCAAGTAATACAAAATGCTCCTTCATAGTTTACATTTACATACTGTTCATCTGTGGAAGGGACCACAGTGCCCTCAGGCTTTTGTTGATAACCTTGGATTCATGTCCTTCGCAATTATCTGACACATTGAGAGATTTAAATCAAACGTAAAATTTGAAGAAAGAGCACTGTGAGTTTGAGAGAATTCACAGCGCATACTCCCTCACCTCATATAACCTATGCATTACCGTATTGACCATGGTCTAGCATCTGGCAATTTGTGTGTGTGTGTGTGTGTATCTGGTCACCGCCCTTCCGTAATTGCCAGCCTTTTGGTCTGCCAGTGAAGCTCTTACAACTGCATTTGCATCTGTAAAATTCAACTGCCATCGTTCAGTTTTCAACGTTCTTAGTCGAGTTCCTAGGATTCCTCATCCTTGCCCTCTTCTTGGAGCCTACGGTAATGCATAGGTTATATGAGGTGAGTACGTCGCTAGTAAATTCCCAAACCAGTAAGTTTTGGGGATTACGATCGTCGATAAATTGCCACAAGAATAGGATCATGTCATATCCTCTCAGAGAAGGAGTCAGTCACCAAAATCATGGAAAGTTTCAATTTTGGACCAGATTTTAGTGTAAGATTGTAATGTCGTTAGTAATTTTCTCTGAAAATTACCTGAGAAAGATTAGTCCACATGTATGTAAAATGGGTGAATCTCATAGAATAGAATACAGTACTGTATGGTAGGCTACATGATGCTTTAGATCAGGCTGTGAGGCATTTTCATAGATAATCAACATGTGGAGTGTGTCACATACTTGCCTTTGTGTGTGAAAGTTCTAGTGGACGGAGTGAGTCCGTAGTCATGGCTACGGTACAGCGTATGTACATGGTTCTCTGTTGATAAGAGAGTTTACACAGGAGTAGACCAAGAAAGAACTTAGGAATATGCATGTTATGCTTACTATACGCTGTCACCAACTACTGTGCACAGTAAGCCAATGAGAAAACTTATCAAGATCTGTAGACATGAATGTTTAACAGAAATCTATGTAGTCACATGTGTGTACATGTGACTTTACTTCCTGCCTCAGATTTTGTTTCTGTGTCAAGTGCAAGGTGAGGAAATTGTTGGTGCTTTTGTGATGAAAACATTTTGTCTTTGAAATGTCAAAGTGTCATCGGAATGCAGCAAAGTGCGTGCAGTTCAGTCGCATTTTTGGTGTGAACAATTTATTCCTTGTAAAGTGAGCACTGATGGGCAAAACAAGCAGAACTGTGAGCAAAAACAGGTGAAATGGCCAAAGTTTGTTTGTCCAAACCAGGACGGTTAAAGTTCGCATTTGTGAAAAAAAAAGAAAAAAAGGATGGTGTACAACCCTTGGGGTAGTTTGCACAATGTACAGCACTTGGAATCAGCACGAACAGGGTTAACACGCTAAGTGTAGCTGGAAATGGAAAGGAAAAAACTTAAGGTTTCGTCATGAATATTCACCTTAACGAGGGATTTGTGGCACCGAATCCGTATTCATGATATCATGGTCGTGCATTTTGATAGTCTGCGGTCCTTTCTAACTTTTCCTGATATCTCTGGCCATTACACCATAACCTTATCAGGTCCATCAGGTATGATACATGTCTGGAGACACATATCACTGTATGAAACCTCTATGGATTCGGCGATATGTGGCGCCAAATCCTTCCGCCAGTTGTGCAGTAAGATTTCGCTTTCTTGTTTTGAGACATGTACTGTACGGTATATGTCATCAGACAGTGTACCACAAGGTGCAGGGTAAGAGACATGAGGGAAGTTGAGGTTACAAGTCTCCATACTTTATATTAAAATACATTGTATGTTTAAAGGCTGTATTGCATCACCTTAAGCTATATTTTTACCTCCCGGAAAGCAAAACTCTCAATTGGTTCTAAGTTACAGTACTCTTAGATGACAGCAAATTCGAAAGACGCAGAGCAGCTCGTATTACACAGCTTACACAGGGATACATTGTTTTGATTACACATGTGGTGGAGGAATTTAAGACAGGCTGAGGGAGGGACTAGAGGTAGGTGGTTGGGAGAATTGAAACTGTCTGGGGTGATGAGTTTTTGTCTTTAATATGGATTAGGTGTATACACTGGAGACACTCTCACAGTAAAAGCGTGTCATTCAGCCTTGATTCAAGTTAAAGATTTTTATGTCCTTAATCAGTTGGCATTTTGCAGCCATTTGAAATTAGTTGGTATACTGAAAGGTGATCTCTCCGCCTCTTTCTTTCAGAACAGCCAATAAGAAGACCTCCATCCATTGGTATCGCCATGGCCTTCGTCTCCATGACAACCCAGCATTGTTAGAGGCAATGTGTAGTTCAGAAATATTGTACCCCATCTTCATTTTTGATGGCAAAGTTGCAGGTTAGATGTTACCTCAATTTATTCTTCAGTTTTGATCTCTTGAAGTCAACGCAAACGCAGTTTGTCATTAGCTAATTTTGGTACCTCAGCAAATGATAGTTTTCCAAAACTGTTCACTGTAGTCAGTGTTATAGGAAATTGAAAACCCAGGGAATGTCTGTATGACTGTCAAGCAGAAGTGTTTAACAAACATCTCCCCCAAAGTTTCATACAAAAATATAGTGTCCTTCCCAAGATGTAAACATTTAAAATGTCAGGAAAGGTCGCTGCCATTTGTGCCTTAGCAGTTGAATGTAAATGGATTGCGTTTAGTTGAATGATGTACAGTAGACCCCTGGTCGCAGGAATTTTAATGCATAAATTTGTTTTCTTTACGATTTTTATAAATCATATTGTGTTGAATTGCTGAGATGTACAGTGCAACGATCAAATTAGTAAAAGTTTCGTTTCAATCCACGCATAACTGTTTTAAAGATACTTCACAATGTTTCTTAAAGAAAAGCAAAATGTCATGATAGCTTCAATGAATCGTCTTCTGTAGTAAAGTTGATGTCGATCAATCCTGACCTGTTTGGAGGTTTGGATGGCTTGGAGGTTTGGAAGGTTTTGTCCATCCACTCTGAGCAATGGTTACGGTATCTCAACCAAGATAGCAGGTGGCATCAGCCGTGATGTGAAAGAGTAGTTCGTACCAGTGACAAAACTGAACAAGACAGAGAATGTGGAGTTGTGCGGGAAGTCCTTTCTGCCAACTGCTACCGAGTCTTTGTATCAAACAAACAGGAAGTGATCCACAAGAATAGAATGTCACTAAAATGATATTCCAGTCAGGTAGCAGTGTCAGAGTACAACACCTGGACAATCTGAGAATGAACTGCAGGAGGACTCCAAAAATCGGCTGTTACAGACAATGTGCGTGACCATGCACAACCACGTTCCCAACTGAAAAGATGTTAAATTTCAGGCTAACGAGTCTCAAGTTACAAAAAGGACCATCTGGATACATAGAAGAAACTGTTCATGAACAGAGATGAGGGTACCTTAAAGCTCTCACACATTTCTGACAGGGGTGGATCTACCTCAATGAACAGTAGTGAGAAACAAACACTTTTTAGCTACTAGTGGTCAAGTTACATATGTCATCACAATCTCATAATTACAAGCAGAGGCAGATTCCTGATTCTAATATCGTAGGAACTAAACAATTTTTATTGACGGTGGTGATCAACACACGTTAGTCTCTCATTTAGCAGCTGTATTTCATTGTCAAAAGTTACCACTTGAAAGTCTCAAAGACTCGAATTCATGGGGTCAAAACTTTAAAACTTCATAGCACAACATATTTGGGTGAAAAATTCATCAGTTCGTATGTTGCAAATTTGGCTCCCCCGGTAGAGAGGAATCTTACATTTCTGTCAGAATGGAGGTCATAGGTCACTTGCAATATAGTCAAACAGTATGCATTTTCTTATGCTTCTAAGTAACAATAGAGATGAATTAAGGGGACATTTAAGAAGATATTGTATGTAGTCACACCAAGTTTTGTGTAATGAGGGAAATAGTCCTGTTCATGAGGAAGTTAAACGTGCTGTGAAATCTTGACAACAACATCCATCTACAGCACTACTGTAAGTACTCTGCAAAACATTAACTTGTGTGTATACCATTTTTATGATTTTTTAGGAGCCGGTTGAACAAGCCTACTTGTTAGATGATTTGTTTGTGTAGGGCTTCAGATAAGGCTTTCACAACATTATTAAAGTGAAACGGATAAATGTCGTTTGGGGATTTCCGCCAGTTTCCTCTTTTTTGGGGGAAAATTGATTATTTACATTTCACCAACATACCACCTGCAGATCACTCATCTATTGTCTGTGTGGGCAGTCTAATTTTAGTTCTGGAATCCACCTTGTGCCCCAACAGTGCATCACCATTTTCTTTGTTTGACTCTCTTTAAAGGGATAATCAGTGTTCTAATTGTTCTTCTTTCACCAACTTACTGACAACTTCCCATTCATTTCATCTGTTATGATTTCATTGGTCATAATTAACTGTCACCACAAAAGTCACGTCTTGTACATGGCACCACTCGAGAAGGATTTTCTACACTTGATTATAACCGTCGCTAGGATTGAATTTTGGGTGCTCGACGTTTTCACAGAACTCTTTCATTTCGTGTCATGAGATGTACATGATAGAGCAGCCATGTTTTGGTTTTTCATCACTCATATCGTAGACGTATACACTGTACTTACCCCTTGCCTCACAAATGTATACGTTTGACCCATGCTCAAATTGTCCTCGCAACCAATTCTAGCACTGTGCCCTCTAAGGCTCTAGACGGCGCGGTGCTGGAATTTGTTTGGAGGACGATTTGAGCATGGGTCAAATGTATGCATTGGTGAGACAAGGGGTAAGTATAGTCACTTGTGAATACTCACAACAGGAAGTTGTGGGGATTTTAGTTGTTTGTCAGTATGTTTTGTTGCAAACCATGAATCTATCTTAAATTCACAAGCCGTGCATTTCCCATTGTAGTGAGATATCCCTGATGAAAAAACAATGGAAAGTCATGAAAACTATTTCAAGGCCTGGAAAAGTTTTGAAATTTAGAGAAATCAGCGCAGTCGTAGAAAAGTCCCGGAAATTTGTGCAAAGGTGACATTGTTCCTCTCTTTCTCCCGACGTACAAAATGGAGTCTTGCTAGTAATATCAAAATTAATCATTCTCTTCACCTGGTATTGTGTTTGGCTGCTATAGTTTATGTATCAAAGAAGAAGGAAGGTCATGGAAACTGTACTTAGTCATTGGAAAGTCATGAAAAATTGATTCCCCCGGAAAGTGCATGTGATTCCTGCTTTAAGCTATAATGGAAAGATACACCCACAAGCCTTGCCAACATTGAATGGCTGACACATTGTTCTAACACCGTTTTAGGACCTCAGTGAATGTGCCTTGTCTAATGTTGCATGCAGTGTCAGTCTGTACCCTAGACAAAGGGGATCTACAGTTAACTGGAATAAGCTGAATATGCTTGAAGTACTGTTGTACATACAACTCATTCATCTACATGAATATTCATTGGCAAAAATTGGTAAAAGAAGAGTTGCCTAAGTTATAGTGATGTAATTTGTTGTAGTGACTATTATGTGACTAGTTCTCACAAAAATATATATTTAAATTGCAAGTGAGGGGTTCTGTAGGCCAGACAGTGTTCAAAATATTCTCATAAAATATACAATAAAACACAAAACAACATTTTAACAACTCTCGGTATGCTCTGGGTCTTTGTACACATGTGTGGATGGTTGGAAACGCCAAAACAGGCCGACAAGACCGTTGATTCAGAAGTCGCACAGTGACAATGGTGGGCAAAATTATTGTGCAACTTTGCATTATCATGCCACAATTATGGATAGTCAATGAGGCTTATCTCGAACTTTATTTAGTGTGCAATATGAACTGTGTACAATTGTACTATTTTTGTGGACCATGTGGGTGTTTATTTTTATTCGAAAATTTCTTGTGAGATTGTTATTGCTTATGACAGATTTGTGACAATAGGTTGGGGTCGGTCTTGACTATTCCTTTAATGCCTCATAAATTCACCACACATCCTCACATGCATGTATTACGTCAGGTATTACAAACCGTTCAGGCGCTTATCAAGGTATCCATCCTGTCCGTTCTCCCCCAGTGGTCACCATTTCTGATGCCTTGCTCTCCCATTGTTTCGTCTAGGCACCGAGCAGTGCGGTTTCAACAGGTGGCGCTTCTTACACGATTGTCTCAAAGACCTCGACGACCAGTTCCGCGCTCACGGAGGTATGCTCTACTTGCTTTGAAGGGGATCCAGTAGACGTCCTGAGAGAGAGGTTTCTGGTTAGTATATTTCACGTCTCGTATTGTGGTGTATTGATTTGTCGGCAGATCGAGTGGTGCTGCCACAGCAGAAGGGGGGAGGGATGAAATGAGGGGGGTGGGAGGTATGCCCTTCAATCACATTTTTACCACCAAAGTATTAAAAATGTTCTTGAAGATGCATTTAAGCTACATTCATTTGTACAAGATGGGGTGAGGCATTGTCAAACCGAAAAAAAACTGTCCTCAGACATTTATGCGATTTCCGGTGATCTGAGGTGTTTTCGGCCCAAAATTTTCTGGTTGGCTCCACACCAAGAAATGATGGTGCTAATGCTTAAATATATGCAGGCAACCATAAGATTTCTTGCCTCTGCTGACATGAAGACATTTTCAAAGGTTAACATGCAGCCGCTGACTAGCAAGTGCGATTTAAAAGGTGGGAATATTCTAGATCAAAGCAATCCAAATTACTACCATTTTGATGTTTTTTTCTCATTAAATGAGAAATTGAAGACAACATGAGAAACTTGCTGTACAAGACTTCAGGGGGACGGTCATTGAAATTCTGTATTTGGTCCCGAGAACGTCATGAAAAGGCCGGGAAATTGATTCTCTAGAAAGTGAGTGTATCCTGTACATGTATACTTTAATATATACTCGTACTGTACAGTACATGTCATAGCCTTTGCTTCCCTACTTGTTATTGTTAGGGCAGTTCCACCTCATCTATGTGTCTAAATTCTATTTTTTAGAGTGTTTACCAGCTTGCCTATTATTAATTAGGGGCCACTTCTTGACTGTGTCTACGTGGCTTTGCACAAGGCAAGTAGATTTTCCCTGCACTGCCAACCTTACTGTCGTCGCAAAGCAATTTTTATCTAACTGTATACATTGAATACTTTGCAGCATAGCACATTTATTTGCCTAGGGCCTTCAGTTTTTTACTAATACCATAGGTAAACTAGATCCTAGACATAGCATTTACACCATTCAATGGTTTTAGTTGCTTCGTAATTCTGGTCAGCAGTAGTATACTGCAGAGTATTAATTGCTGTTGTCGCATTGTGACCCACGCCATTGTTCATTTTATACACAAGCACTAGGCACGACATAAAACACTCATTGTAGGACAAGCATTGGTGGGATAATCAAACGGGCAATTAGATTTGCTGGAGGATCAGCAAGAGCAGAATTGTTGAGAGTAAGTATTTCCTCTTCATGGTGAAGGTCAAATTACAGAAAAAAAAAGTAAATCAATGTTATTTTTATGCAAAGAATGTGATAGTTGAGAATACATGCAGTAAAGTACTTGAAAAAGGTATCAATGTAGCAGTTACTAGTTGCGGAGTAATTCAAAACATTGCCAACACTGTGTTCAATTCATGAACTAGATGGTTTGTCATCTACTTGTTCCACTGGAAGGAAAACTGTGGAGACTGTTGGGCGTCGCTTTACCATCCAATCCATAACTCGGTATCAGGCATGATAATAAGTTTCGAGGCTCAAAATCCCATAACGTTCCTTCATATCTGTGACCCCAACCTAATCTTGCGACATGACATCAGGTATGATTTACATGTGTCAAACCAGGGATGTGAAAAGTTACAAAACTAAAACGGGTTGATTTTGTCGGCATCTCTCGATGATTAATGAATATGCATGATCGATAATTTGCAGCATGTTGGCATGGTTGTCACCCAATCCATGACATGATATCTTGCATTTTGACAAAGTCTTGCGGCTTGTATCCCCTAAGTTTTCCTAATGTTTCTGACCATAACCTAACCTTTGTCAGGTCCATCAAATATGACATACATATCTTGAGACACGAATGTGAAACGTAACAAAACAAAACTATGGATTTGATGTGGCCCTTTGCATCGATTCTTCATTGAATTGAAATTTGTGTTTGGACAACAAAGAATAAAATTACCTCTTCCTCTCATAGTGACAGCGTTGGTTTAATCCATCTCTTCAGAGTTCCATTTGTAAAAAAGGAATTGCATCATCTTTCTCTGGAAGTTTGATTTTCCAAAATTCACCAGCGAGCAGTTGATTAGAGTTTGAAGGTCAAGTATGTTGTAACACTGTCGCCATACAGTGTGTCAAGTCAGAGACTCAAACAAAAAATAATCTGAGATTAAGGTTTTACGTTGGTGTCGTTTATCTGTAATATTTCTCATGTTAAGTCTCATAGTCATTCGAAAAAGCCCCAGCCCGAGTTTGTTTGAATGGCGAAAAGAGGTGTTGTCCCTTGCTCTCAAACAAAAATGTAACCAGGAGAATGGTTTATAGGACAAAAAAAAAATAAGAACATTGGTGAAAGGCAGCTTAAAAAAAATGTCATGATGGTGAAGTTAACCCCCATACTCATTGCAAGGATGGCATTTGCATTTTCATTTTCAAGTGGAGTTTGTATTTTAGGAGAGAAAGTACCCAAAACGACCTAAGGAGGCACATCTGAGTAGGTAGAAAGCTTCTAAACTATCCTCAAGGTCATAACTACCTTGCTCTTGTTAGACTTTCGTTTTTGGCAGTTAAGTTTTTCTCAATACAACATCAGTCTTGGCTTTAAGATCCTCAACGCAAGATGACGTCAAAATGAGCAACAGCATTGACAAACGGGATAATTAGATCTAATTTTGTGTTTCAAAGTTACACAGAAAGCTCTCTATGAGGTTTATTAAAGATTTCATCATCACAGTCCTGAGTCTCTCGAGACATTTTTCTCTTTTGATGAACTGACAGGAATGGAAGGTTGATATTTTGTCTTTCGAGCAAGATCCTGAACCCATTTGGCAAGAGCGCGACAACAAGGTGAAGGCACTATGCAAAGAAATGGGTGTTCAGTGCGTTGAACGAATTTCTCACACTCTGTGGGATCCTGCCAGGTGAGTTAATTGGCCTGCCTTACATTTCAAGGATATAATATAAGGTGGCTTGCAGTTTCCTGGTACAAGGTGTGTTAAGCTTTTCAGCAGTAAATAATGGGCCAGAATTAGTGAACAACTCTTTGTTCTTGGTTTTGATGATAAAGTTCAACAGATCATATATGTGGTATGTAGATGTACCACATTTTTGGTGGCATTTAAAGGTCATTTGGGGATTAGGAGGAATCAAGTAGCAGTAACTTGTGCACAGGATTTTTCAAGAAGGGAAGGTAAGACATACCTGGTATTAATGAAGGATGTACCACAGTAGGTAGGAAGAACTACATTGATTTGGATGGAGGGTTGTACCCTTCCCATCACCTCAGAAATTACTGCAATATTACAAAGACCACTGCAGGTTTAATACATATCCTCACCTTTCACGATATGTCAGATTCATGAAAAAAAAATATATAAAATTATATCATCAAAACCACAAATATGTGTGCATTCAGGCTGGTTTTCTCACCAAATATACTGGGTATATGTCTGCCCTTGGAGGCCCAACACCCCCAAAGCAAATTTCCCCTGGCACAAATTATATTCCTGGGTAGACGGTCAGAAATTTACACTTATACAGTAGTAATCCCATTGCAGAATATAAATTACAGAAAGCATTCACCATCACAGAAAGCATGGATTAATGTATCTTAGTCTTCCTAATGTTGGCCTAGCCTGCAACTGCCAGCACACTCCTAGCCCTTGTACATAGCCCAACAAACAGACCAATGCTACCTTCCATACATTGCAAACTGCAAATCTAACTCCTGCCCCATGTAGCAGTTCACCTGGCACTCAGAAATTCCCTGGGCACCTCTCCTGTGTAATCCATAATATATAGATGTGTTTAGAAACATCATTAGCATTTTTTTTTAACTCCATGTAAATGATGTATAATCTTTCATAGTGCTTGCATTGTTTCTGGGTACCCACTGGGTACGCACTGTCCACTGTCCAGGTACCCCAAAATATATAAACTTCCCTTCGGCAAGGAGTTTGTTTTGAAGTTATAGTACGACATTTTATTTTGCATGTTTATATGATACCGTGTATCTAAGGTAGAGGCGAGACAATGAAGTAATCTTAGTTAGACACACATGCTGAATTTTGTTCAGTGAAAGATGCAGTGACTGGGGTTTGAAAAATTTACGTCGCATCTCACTTACCTGTCTTCTCACAATGAATGCATTCCCATCTACCATGCCAAGAGTACTGACAGAATGGGTTGTAAATATCCAAAGTAGTTGAGTCTTGGGATAACCAACCTGAGAGAAAAGTTTTTTTTTGTCCCACATACAATGCATTTTATAGTGAAAGCTTGGATACAGGCAGCAATTTCAGGACCCGGTCTTGACATTGTCGGTCTGGTTCCTGGGTAAAAATCATTCTTTCCTCTTCCTTCGATCTTCATGTGTATTTTCTCTACGGGAGTAAATAACAGTTCAAAATTGTTCTGATTCATGTTCAAGTGAAACAAAGGTTATGTGTAAATACTAAATGTAAAAAAAAAGGTTGTGTTATCATTTATAAGGATGGAAATGTCGGCAGTGGCTGTAACCATCGGAGGATGAGGACCACAGTCGCCTTAAGTTTTGTAAATCTGCCGATGAAAATGATTTCTATCTAATTCTAACCATGTTTACTGTATGTCAGTAGCCTACCCCCGGGGAATGGAAACCCTTTTAAGTCATCCAAAACGTTCATCTTTGCTCATTCTCAGGGTTATCTCGGAAAACTGGTGGCTCACCGCCGGTGACATATTCGCTGTTCATTGAGGTGGTTCAGAGGATAGGATCTCCCCCACAACCTCTGATGAATCCAGACCTGTCAAAAGGTATCCTTCCACCAGGTGTCCGAGGAATCTGAGCGGTTATATAGGTTAAAGCCATTAGACTATTTTGGTAAGTGTTCTTTGTTTTTTTGGTTTGAATGAAAATGGTAACCTTCGTAATAATGATATGTGTGTGTATGTCTATGTAAATGTGACCCCTACTTCTTGAACATGTTATCTCAAGAAGGGAAGCTTGGAAAAGCCTGTTGTTTTTGGTGAAGGTCAAAGTTCATTTGGGGTAAACAGAGTTCAAATTGTAAAAGCATGTAGAAACTATATTTGGTATGTATGTGTATCACATAGGGTACAAAAATCCTGTTGTTGTTGTTGGAAGTCAAAGGTTATTTGGGGTTCAACTGGGATCAAACTGTGAAAGTACATTCTCACGTTATGCAATGTCAGATTTGCAGCCATTGTTATGAGACAGGAATATTGTTCGTAAATAACCAAACCAGGCAAGTTATGGGATCTCTTTCCCATCTCAGAATAAATTACTCTGACCTTCACTTCTCTTTTTATGACCATGCAGCAAGTAAAGAATGCGCAGAACAGGAGAAGAAGCGATGGATAGGCGGGGAGACTCGTGCCTTGGAGTTGTACCAGATGAGGCTGATGTACGAGCGTGAGGTACGATTATGTCCATTGTCGGTGAAACCTATGTGAAGGTGTTTGAAGAATGAGAGGAAGGGGTATGGGCATCCTCCTCCCCTTCTCTGCTTCTTCTTACTCTCGTCCAGATCTTATTTCATCGACGTCAGTACGTGTGTAAAGTTTCTTAAGGATGAGAATATTTGACAAACATTTGACAAGTGAATGCTCTTTGTGCTCTGTCTGGTTTGCATCTTTGTCATCAATCACAATAAGTGCCACCTAGGATTTGTGTGGCCTGGAAAGGTCATGAAGTTTTATTTTCACTTTCCCAGGTGTGAAAATGTCTTGATATTTTGTGAAAATCACAGAAGTCATAGGGAATTTCATGAAATTTTATTTTTCCTTTCCAGGGCCTGAAAATGTGTCGTAATGTTTCGAAAATGACATAAGCAACAGAAAAGCCATGAAATTTAGAACAGACTGCTAAAGTTTTACAAGTTGAAAAAAAAAAAAAAAACTTTCTATCATGATTATTGCACCATAGTTCATCGATTAAATTCTTACGTGTTGGGTCATGGAATGGTGATGGGAAGGTCATGAATTCGTCATGGAAAAGTCATGAAATTTAATTTTCGGAAGGTGTGTGAACCCTCGGTGGTATCATACGGATGATTCGCTATTTTTGCTTCTCTGTTTTCTATGATATCATTGTTGTGGTGCCGTGCAATTTAGTATGTCCTCTCCTCTTTTATTTCTTGACTCTATTTAGGGTTTTAAGTCGGACGTTATCATGATCAACCAGTTCAACCCAAAACTGCTGGACCCGCCGCTCAGTCTGAGCCCCCATTTACGGTTTGGCGCCCTCTCGATCCGCAAGTTTTACTGGGGGATACAATCAGTTTATGAGGAGGTTAAGTCGAGCAAACTTTTCATTCTAGCTTTTTATTTAGGAATTTTTAGATTTAGAACGCTTTGAATTTGTGTGTCTTTAAACACTCATATGGCTGGATTTGTCATGCAAAAGTATGTTTTTGCTTCCCATACTTAATAATTACCATATTCTATACACATGTGTATGCCTTCACAGACGAAGGACATGCGAACTAAACTTATCCCCCTTCTTGGGACCAGCTGTCACAAACTGTCTGAAGGTCTTGGGAGAAAGTTAAAAGGTCAATAGAATTGTCTGAGTTGTCATGATCTCCTTCTCATGCAAAGTCCTCACTCATGAAACACAATGGAATAAACATCATCAATGTCCAACAAGTGGTGTTTTCATGGGTGACAGGGTGCCCCCCTGATGTTCACTACCAGGTTCCAAAATTATTACCTGGTGCCATCATAAAGTGTAAAACAATATTTTTCCAGATCAACATGTTATCTGCCATATTGATTACACTGTAAATGTTAACGTAATGAAGGCGATATGGCGATATGATCTGATGGGAAGTTAAGTGTATGTATTACACGAATAAGACCGCTCCACATGAGTTGAGGTACTGTTTAAATGCCATCGTCGTGTACCCGTGTGCTGGATGGATTGAAGCCAGAAAATACCCGGTCCCGATTTTTGGAAACTATGAAAACTCTACCAACAGTGATGTTTGGCATTATCATATCCAGTATCCGAAAGCATTTTTGAAACCATACCACCTTTCCAAATTTTTGTAGAACATACTTGCTTTAGATGCTTTGTTTTAGATGCTTAAAGCAGTGTTTTACTTTTAATGATTTAAATTTACTCCATCTTTTGTGATACCACTGCTCTCTGTCTAGTGACATGTCAGCATATTCCAGATTTTGGGCTGTTGATCATTGAAGCATGCCATTCTGTAATGATCAAGCCATTTGCTGCATATTTTAATGCCTTTAAACATTTTCAAATATTCTTCCAAGTGTACCAGATTTTTTTGAAGGATAGTAGTCTCAAAACAATTTTCATAGGCATCTTCCATATCTGGCGTCTGTGCGATACAGTTCTGTATCAAATCTTCCGTAACACTTGTGCAAATTTTTGAAGATATTAAGTATGCTTTGTGAATATATTTCTCTGTCAATTTTGACATGCTGTAAGTTTGGGGTCTGTGTGGCTGACCTGATCAATGAACGTCTCCTATTAACGAGTTATGTTTTTTTTAACTCTGGAAGTACATCTTCTTTTTGTAGTCCTGTTTCCACTTTCATGAAAATAATGTTGAGTGATTTACCTCCTCATAGACACAATGTCGTCATCTTTGCATTCCAGGTGAGGGAGACCTCGGCACAGAACCACATCACAGCGCAGCTGATATGGAGGGAATACTTCTACACCATGTCCATCGAGAACCACTTTTTCGATAAAATGGAGAAGAATCCCATCTGTCTTAAAATCAACTGGTATAATGATCCAGAGAAACTGAAAGCTTGGACTGATGTAAGAGGGTATTCTCTGTCAAGGCTGTATTATTCATTTTGTCATGTACTCTTAGGTGACTGCTCTGCTGGTAAAGCTAAGCAATAAGGATGGGGGGGGATGGAAGGGTTGGGGTGGTCAGCTGTCTGTTTGTAAATTCTAAGAAAAGGAAGATTGGGACATCATCTTTGGCTTGTATTCTAGTGAGGTATGTAAAAGGAATAAGTCCTGCAATGGGCTAAGAAGTTTTAAAATCTTTGCTAGGTGACGTTGAGCAGAGACTTGAGCATTTAGTAAAGAAATAGTAAAAAAGATAATACTTTTAAAATGTAAAATGTACTTTTGAGATGTCGTAACTCCACTGATTTGTAGAGTTATCATGACATATGCTATAAATTGCTCTGGAATAGAAATTTTAGTGCTTATACAATATACAGTTTGGTATATGATGTGGAATATGTCGGAAAACCCTGCCAACACAGATGTTAAGAAGAGTCCAGAGCCCTGTGCAAAAGCGTGACTCAAAAGCTGGAATCGGTGCTCATTCATAACATCACCGCTAGCAGAGCACTTCAACACACAGCATCGTGTAATACGAACATGTTCAACATGTTTGTAATTTGCAACAAATGTCACTGATAATCTTACAGAAGATGAAATGAAGACAAAATGAATATTCCTGCTGCATCATTTATGATAGCGCAAACAGGTACATACCTGGTCTGCAGAGAGAATTTTACGACCGTCAAGCACCGGCGACCATCGTTATGATCTTCATCCTAATTAAAATGAGACAACTGACAGTGTGAGGAATTTAATGAGACCTTTTGTCTTATTTAACAGGGCAGGACGACAAAAGATGAAATTTTCACTGACAGAATAATTATAAAGGGTCCAAACCATGATAACTTCTTTAAACAAAAAAACATTCCTGAATTCCTGACCGAGCTGTAAACATGGTATGTCCCTTCCCTCTTTTGTGTAGTGTCCAATGGTTGACAGATGGGAAAGGTTTTGATCGATATTCTCAGACTCCCCCCCACCATCCCACTGGGTTACACCCATATTCTGCTACTTATAAGATGTTTAGCAGTAATGAAAAGGAGATGCCCATTCAAATCTTTCATTCCAGTTTTTCCTCTCTCTCTTTCGAAATTATCCCTGAAATTTGTAAACGTACACAATAAAGAGAGGGAGTAAGTTTATTTTGGTTGGTCCCACTTACTTGTAAGCTTCGGTATACATTTCAACCATTTGTGCACACATTTACATTTCATTACAAAAGACGACATGACCTTCGTCCACGTGCGAAAGACTCAGAATCGTTGATTTTGATTGTTTTGAATCTGCCCTCGTCACCAGAATGTAAACTCAAAGGTTGATCCACTCTTCTTTTTAAGGATATGCTGAAGCTGTATTCACAAAAGCGGCCACAGTTTGTTGGTGAGTGATTCTGTGAGGAACGCCGTCTGTCAAATGATTTTACGGTAGCTAGTTCAAAGGTGAACTTAGTATTAACAGAGATTTAATCCTGTATTATCATTGCAGTGCCTCCAGCATATGAATGTGATGAAACATTTGACCGAGAAATTTATACGATGTGAAAGCACCAAAAACATCACAACAAGGCTTTGCTTTTCTGCATGGCATCTCGTTTGAAAAATTTTAAGTGGTCAGAAACAAGTGGCAACTGTACTTAAGGGATCTGTGATTTGAAGGATAACTTGACTGTTGCCAGAATATTTCATTTTGCAAGCTTCAACAAGATACTAGTAGTTGTCTACGTTTGCTAGGGTAGATCACTTTTCACCGTGATGTTGCATGTATCAGGTATGGTAGGTATTTTATGCTAAAGCTTGTTTCTGCTAGTTTCCTGTGAGATGTTTCTTTTTTTAATGACCTTTCTTTCTCTTGTAGGGAGAGACTGGTTATCCCTGGATAGATGCCTGCATGAAACAGTTAAAACTGGAGGGCTGGATGCACCAAGTGTCACGCCATGCGGTAGCTTGCTTCCTCACCAGGGGAGATCTGTGGATTAGCTGGGAGGAAGGATTAAAGGTTTGACTTATTTCAGTTTGTTTGACACATTGTTAGTACCACACCGTTTCATACTTGATCTGTGTTGGATCGGTGTGAGATGCACGGGTTATTCAAACTTTGATCTGTTCCTTCAGGATCTCCTTGGATCATCAGCAAAATTCCTGAGTTGCTTATCTGATTCCACAGGATCACGGTCATGTACTTCATTCCCTCCAGAGAATTTTGATAACATTTGACTCTTCTAGTACTGTTGCTCTGTTTCCATGGCAACCAAGGATTGGAAACAGACAGTACCATTCTGACAGAAGTATAAAACATTTTGTTACCAGACAGATTATCTGTTATCCACCATTGATCTGCAGATATGATCCCAATCCCAAGATCAGATGCCATACTGATCAAACAAGATCTTAACTCCTCTTACCCCTGCTGCTCTGATCCAGAATTTGAAAGGGTGATTGCAGAATTTAATAATACAATTGCTTGTACTACATGCACTGCTGTTCTGTGTAACGTGTATCCATTTTCACCATCACGTGAAAGCCGACGGGACTGTTCTGATAGAACGTGGACACCGCGGGCTTCCTCGATGTGCGTACCACTTGTGACATGCAATGTGGCCTGAAGTGGCACTCAAAAACAGTGGAAGAATATTGGAAGCTACTTTTGCAAAAACGTATTTCAGAACCCCCCCCAAAAAACAACTGAGATATTTTGCCAAACAATTGGACATTTTGCGGCAAAATTCGGCTAAGAAACGTGAATAAAAACTCACACACTTTTGTGGCATCCTGTACTGCCTTACTTATAATATGGCAACTTTCCTGTTATGATTGGTCTGAAGTTCACTAAATTATGAAATAAGATGTCAATCAAAGTGGCGTTACAGCGTGACCTTTAGAGAGTGGCAAATGATTTATCAACACAAAGTCAACAGGAAGTTGGTTTTTTTTGTTGTAAGTATAAGGTCAACAGGAAATATTACCAAAACGAGAAATGTTCGGAAGTGAGTCACATTTTTTATGTCATGTTGCTTAAGTTATCCGCAAATGATTCTGGTTGCCTCATGTAACAATATGCAATATTTTTGTCTTGGGAGATATCCGGTCGGACTATCCCGGCAGATGGAGAAGAAAAAATCTGCTTTTGGTGGCCCGCGTTGTTTGTAAAAATCTGGCTGAATTTTTGCAATATTTTATTACAATTGTCTGATCAGAAGAAGTCAATATCAAATAATAGGGCATCTCTTAAAGAATAGAAACACACGATATGAAAGAAAAGGTGGAACAATGAGAGTGTAAAAATAAGTTATGACAGATGTAACTTGTTAGTAATGCTCAGTAGAAGGGGGAGAAGAGGGAGCTCAAAAGTTCATTTGAGGGCAAAAACGGTGGAAGTGACTCACTAGTGGGACAGCTGATAGGTGCCATCACAGGCCCCCATAGCTATTTCTTGGGCTTGCAACAAAATACTTAAAACAGTATACCACTGTAGCTTGGTACTTCCAAAAGATATCTGTAAAAGACAAACAGATAGGCATGCACTCCACCTAGAAAAGACAATTTTGAACTACCTGTTTTGTCATTTCACAGAATGTGAACAGCATTTTTTTCCACAAGATTCCATTCAATGACCCTCAAAATGAAAATATGATTAGCAGCACACAACAGTAGTGACACAGTTAAGTTCTTCAGTACAGTTCTTGAAACATAATTATAACATAATAGTCTGCGGATTTTCTGCGTCTAAGATGTCGCATATTTAAACTTCCTGAAGAAGCTCTTGTACAATTCTAATTTTCATGAAAAGTACCACAAAAAATCCAGTCTGAATTTCAGGTATGACCCGGCGAAATCCAGTTCCGTTCGGATCTCAAACGAGAGATCCCGTACGTCCATAATTTTGTGCCAATGGCTGCTTTTTCGAAAATGCACTTTCGAAGGAAAAGTGACGTTAGCGTTCTAATACAACGTGGCACAAGCACATAGTAGTGTAAGTGGTTAATTTTGAAAAATTTTCAAAAACTGAAATTGAAAAATTAAAAAATGTATGACATACAGTATATAACAATGCAAGTAGAGTTTACTCCGATCAGTCAAGTCATAGCTGCTGCTGCCTGACCTTTTCAAAACTCAGAGACACAACTGGACCACGACTTAATTCAAATTCAGAGGTGACAAGCTGCCGTGAAGGGGCCAGGACCCTGACTCCTAATTTTATGGACTCTTTCATCAAATCCTTTTGGTTTGTTTGATGTTGATAATTTTGGAGGCCAACCTCCCTGGTGAGGTGAGGCTTATGCCTGGGAAAGTATTTTTATATTCACGTTTTTATGTTTTTTCATGTTTTTACGATCTCAGAGGCAAGATGACAGTTGAGCATGCTTTATGGGGTGTCTTACCCATGGAGGGATAATATAAAAAGAGAGTGTGTTAATTTCTATACAGTTCCATGGGGGTGGGAAGTTGGGGGATGTAAGGCAGTTCCAGATAATGAATTGAAGTAGCGAAGGATGAAAAGAGAACAACTGCACATGAGTCAGACGACAATATCTAAACAAGGTCTAACAGGATGGCAGCGTTTTGCAGAGTTTGAGCGATACAGGTTTGTTCCCAAAATTAATGTCCATTTTGTTGTCATGCTGGCTGCGAAGATAGTGAGTCGTATGTCATAGATATTAAAGATCATAATAATTCTTTGTTCCTGTTCAGAAAGAATGTAATGTAATTTCTATGTTCTGTCATTAACTTATTTGATAAGATATAAAATTTTTGAGATTTAACCATTCAAAACTTTGGTTGCCATGCTGTAATATTTGGAACTGCCATATTTTTGGGCTGTTCAAATCATCATTTAGTCGTTATTTTTTTGGTGATGTTAAATATGCTTGTCCCAATCTAGGTTCTGCATTATGTTTGTTATTGTGTACCATACTCATGCATTTTTCTCCCTCCCTCCTTCCATATACCGCTTCTCCCTGTCCTCCAGCCTTGCCACTTCCTGGCACCCGCCAGCATCGACATGACCTGCTAATCATTTGTTGACATTTGGAATTTTCTGTTTGCCAAACTTAACTCCCCACTGTGAGTTAAAAATGATTCAAGTAGTATGCTTGTCATTACTCCTAATGTACTATCAAAGGGAGATGAAATATCTGTCAGGGTGTTATTAAAATTTTATGTGAATAAATCAGACAAACTAAGCCCGGATAATGTAAAAATGTCAGGCCTTACTTGGTAAATTGGGATTAACATTAGTACTGACTTCACTAGTCGTGCGAGCACCGACATCATGACTATATCTTCCCTAAATTATTTGACATCCTTGGAAACATTCAGTCTGCAGAATGTGACTCTCCCACTGTGAGTTTAATCTTTGTGGTTCTGTTTACTTGTTTCTCCCAAGGCAGTGTTTAAACAAGAGAAAACGTTTGTCATGTTCTTATTAAAATTGTATGTGAGTAGACATATGAGGCTGGATAAAGGCAATGATTTGGGGCTCTTTGCATTACATGGAAGTTGCATCGGTGATGACTTTGTAGGTCATCCTGGTATCGACACCAAAAAGCACTTTTCTCTAGATAGTGGACAGATAGTGGGCAGGGACAGCAAGCCCATGCATCATATGCTGGCACGGACATTGTGGTACGCCATCGATTTGTGGCCATCATTGTAGCATGTCATTAACATATTATGCCATTATCATAATATGCCATCAACATAGTACACCATCAACAGTAATATGCCATCAACGTAGTACACCATCAACATAATATGCCATCAGCATAGTACACCTTCAACATAATATGCCATCAACATAGTACACCATCAACATAATATGCCATCAACATAGTACACCATCAACATAATATGTCATCAACATAGTACACCTTCAACATAATATGCCATCAACATAGTACACCATCAACATAATATGCCATCAACATAGTACACCATCAACATAATATGCCATCAACATAGTACACCATCATTATACCATAGCATAGCATTGACATCACAGTGTAGTCCCACGTTATGTCAACATTGACTTTGTGTCTGTTTTTGTATAGGTCACATGGCCGTGCAGTGCTTCTTAGTCTTTTGTCATTCACTGGTATTCAAAGCTACAATTCTTCCAAATGAGAACCGCCACTTCTTGATGGTATTCTGTGAGACTGACCATCTACAGAGTTTGTAATCTTTTGCTATCCTCAGTTGACTTTAATACAATCCTCTGCACGAATTCCTCTTCGAGGGAACGGCTCTCAAGTTGGGTGGTGCTTGCCATAGGGACTGAAGATTATGACGCACAAAATCATCATTGCATTGTGCGTCAGTGTCTGTTTCGTGTTATTAGGGTTCAAAGAAACATCCATGTGCAAAGTGGTGACGCGCAAACGGCTGCTTTTTCTCTCTCCGAACAGGTATTTTATCATTATCTGTTAGACGCAGACTGGAGCGTTTGCTCCGGTAACTGGATGTGGGTCTCCAGCTCTGCCTTTGAGAAGTTCCTCCAATGTCCATCGTGCTTCTGTCCGGTGAATTACGGGAGGAGAATGGATCCCCAGGGTCAGTTTGTCAGGTTCGTCATCCGTAGCCGTAGAAAAAATGTCAAAAGTTGCTGGCGTTATCCTGATTAACATCCCAATGTGTTTACACCAAACCATTGCATGACTTTGTAGAAGGAAATTTTGTTTGATTCTTTCGTTTATTCAATAAGGTACTGATCTGACTATTAATAGTAATGACGATAGTTTGTGCTACTGTATACACCTTGTTGCCAGAAACTCCAAAATGGAGTGGCGGGATTTATGGCTGCTAAACCGTTAATTCAAATTGATGCTGTGCTGTAGAAAAAGGTTACAAATGGTTCAGGTGGACAAAAGTTCGCCTCAAGGTCCATATAAGGTGTGATCTGACGGGATTAAATTCCATGTATTTCAGTTCAAACATACTTCACGGTACCCTCTTCTTAAGTAACCAAGATAATAGAGTATTTATATTTTTATGGAAATGAAAAAAAGGGGAGAGGGGAACAGTTAACCCCCTTTATTTTAGAAGGGCAGAACAACTCACTTTCTTTACCCCCAGAATTTCTGATGCAAATTAATATGTGGAAAGTCATTTTACCACCATGACTGTCTGATGTGGCAATCACAAAAACAAGAAAGAAGTGAAATGGACGTGTAGCATGCTGTGCTCTCCACTGAACTGGCACATTGAATGAATGTGACCAGTGATGTCTCTTTGTCAGTCTTCAGCTTTTCATGCAGTAGTCATAGTATTGCAAGGTAACCAACTACTGTGCGGGCCTGCCGAACGCGCCTCTAGCCTATCATTTACAAATTACAAGTTTTAAAAGCTTAGGTGCGGCAGATTGAAATAGTGAAGCATGCAACCATTTTTTGTCATTTCTACACTGAGTCAACGGCATGCGCGCTCGACGGGCACCTTGGGGAAAATTAATTTTAATTGGATTGTCATGAAGAAGATGGGATAATTTCACCTTCGGTGACACACTTTTTCGTTACAATGAGTACATATTCATTTGAGACAATACTGATTCATAAGAAAACGTTCCGACTTTTGTAGGTGGAACTGTCACAAACTTGGACTGATAAAGTTCTTAATATCGCGTTCGGCTGTCAACCCTTTATACTCCAGACATGTAACGATACCAAAATATGAATTGCTCTGTCCATGAACTTGACACAAAAATATCTGCCTTTTCAAGTGCCTGCATGTCATGCTGTTGAATAAGTTAGTCCAGGATGGGACTGCTGACGGAAAGCATAGCATAGATCATGAAACGCGTCTTATGTATATGCATTTATGTGTTGAAGGTAAAGTGTTGGTTGCTAACTGTTGCAAAGTGATTGGATCAAATCAAGCTATATGTGGTATAACTTTCAGGAATGAAATTGTGTAGTTAAATAGGAATACTTGTAAACAGCTAAGAACTAGTTGGTGTAACATTGCTTGAAGGTATTAACCTCCTTCTGAATGGCTTGTATGCGAAATGTTGGTGGCCTGTGCAGTAAGGCTACAGTTTAGCTGTGTGATGGTGTTGCCATGGTAACAGCTATGAATATTTAACAGGGTGTCTGTTATGGGAGCACACCCTGACGTTGATGTTTCCCACAGATATGCTCCAAAATAACAAGTCTTTCCCTCCTGAAATTGTTTGACAGCAAAATCTCCCAATCTTACATGATTTTCAGAAAGTTTGTGCCAGTTCTTGCCAAGATGCCATTGAGATATTTATTCTGTCCCTGGAAGGCCCCTTTGGAGGTCCAGAAAGCTGCAGGTTGCATCATCGGGGAAGATTACCCCTCACCGATAGTGAATCACAAGCAGGCGTCCAGCCGTAACAAGGCCAACATGAATGAAATCATTGCAAATTTCCTCAGCAATGGTGAGTACTTTGTGGGTTATGTCAGTTTGGCAATGGTAAGATGTAGTCAAGGGTGGACTTCATGTTTCCAAAGTTGTGACAAATTTATGCAAGATTCTTTGTCAGCTTGTTCCAGTCATTTCCTTCATTTGGCATACTCTGAAGGGAGCTAAAGTTAAAAGTTCCCAGTGCATTAATAGCTTATTACATCCCTTCCCCCTAATTGGTCTTACCCCTCAACTTTGTCTCATAGATCGTTTTTTTCCTGTCAGTGTTTTCTTCTGTTAATAATGATGTCTCCTGACTGGCATATTTTATGATTCCTAAAACACTCCACACCAGTCCACTTTTTGACAATACTAAAAATGCTTGCAACGTGTTCTTTCTATGATCTGTAAATACCAACGTAGAACGCCTAACGTTTAGGAATGATTTTTTTTTGACGGATAGCAGGGGACAGGGGATGGGATATGCAGTCTTGTTTTTCTGCAACTTTTGATCTTATAGATTTGGGCATAATTTTGTTGTTATGTGCACTGATGAACTGAAAAAAAAAAAGATGCAGTCCATCAGAATTTGCATCGGGTCTAAAATTCATATCTGGGTTAGTCACCATTCATAGTGTTTTGGGTATGCTGGTACATGAAAATATAAGTTGTGGTAGTCTATGAGTTCATTGTGAAGGCATAACATGACATTTTGCTCTGCATGTTAATACATTAACACTACGTATCTATGCACGTCAACGACGAAGAAGTGTTGTCAGTTAGCATGCATGCCGACTGTCGCTGCTGGTGTGATGTGTGTCAACGAAACTTGGACCCAGGTATCAATTTTCAGAGGAGAGTCTTGATGTCGTTGGTTTGGTGACCTGTGCATTAACCCCAGTTGAGTACTCTGTTGAGTACCCAGTTGGGTACCCACTGTGAGCACTTCTCTGCATGATTGCCACTTTTGCATTCACTGCAACGTTAAAACAAAATCCTTCTGATGGTTACTAGCGACCATATTCCAAACAATGTAATAAAGGCTGTGGGGGATTTATTTGTATTTAAAAATCTTCAAACAAGATACTGGTACAGGTCACATGACTCCTAATACACCCCCCTCTGCTGTTGCTGCTCATTTATGACCAAAAATCTAAAATACATTTTTGTCTGTAGATAGATAAATTTTCTCACATTTTGCACGATGATAGCATAATCTTCAGCACTCAATTTCACTCCCTTTTTTTTTTTTTGCATTTTTTTTTTTGATATAAAAATTTGCTGGTCACTTCCTCTGCTTAAGATATTTTTACTTTTTTACTTCACGCTTGCAAGGTAGTGAAATATTTATGTTTGCAGTACCTACCAGTTACTTTAGGCGGAAAGTTTAAGTTGTACCAAAAAGTCACAATTAAAGACGAAGAGGTTGATGATATTTTAAATAGTTGAGTTTATTTTTTTGGTAGAAAGCTGTCCTGTGCAGTTGTTTTTTCAAATGTTTTAAAACTAAACACACCTCCAACTATGAGACTCTCTATGAAGAAAAAGACTTGTTTTTTTTTTATCATTCTTTTGTCCTTTTATTTTGTGAATTTTGTAGTCCCATCTCACTGTGGACCATCAAGGGAAGAAGAAGTGGCTGAGTTTGCATGGCTGGATCCCGTCCCAGACTTGAAGTGTGAAGGATCAGACAAGTGCAAGAAAGCAGAGATGTATTACGACATGGCTGCCACATGAAAAGGATAACTGGGAAAAGGATGAGCCTGTGACTTTACCTTCCGCACCCACAATGCACCTCACTCAACAGACGAGGCACTGATGCACTGGCGCTGATGAAAGCTAGCTGCGTCAAACAGAGGAAACAATGGCACGACACGTTGCATTAGCGCCATGTCAAAGATATGCTTCTTGTCGAGAAGTGGGTGGTGGAATGTTGTTGCTGGCTTTAATGGCATAATTTATTGTTTTTTATTTGAATTGAGTCCAAAATACCTGTTTAAACTGCTAGAAATAAACAAAATTGAGATACTGTGCCATTGTTGAAGAAATCTGGAGTCATTCTGTCAGAGATAGGTTTATTGAAATAATGTTGGTGTCTTCGTTTCATTACAAACTTCTTTTTTTTTTTTTGCCAAATATCTGAAATTATGAGAATTACAATTCTTGACATGTAATGTTTTAAATACATTTAAGAACATTGCATTCATACAAGGAAAAACTGATCAACATAAACAAAGACTTGACACAAAAAGTGGCCAATATAAACAGGGATGTAATTTGTCAGAAAATAGGCCCCTATGATTATCCTTTTTCCTTTTTTTTTTTAACCTGTTCCTGGTAATTTGAATTTGTTTTGTTCTTGCTTTAAAAGAAAAGATAGTGAAAGAAAAAAAAATCAAAGGCAACTTAGCACAGAAATATGTCTCTATTTTTAGAACAGTGCAGGGAGGAGGAAGGTTCGAGGTAGTCCTTTTCCTGTGATAGGCCTACAGTGGGAGTCTCCTGTGGTTAAAATCAAAGCCATCCTGCAGTCAGCCATGTTTCCTTTAGTCCAAGAATGTAACTCTGCCTGAGAATGTAATGTTTAAGTCTCAACATGGGCTTGTTTTGGCATGGATTCTCCCCCTCAATTCTCTCACTGGCCTCCCATAGTATGGTCTTGTTTATTTAGCATCAGTGAACTTCAGGGTTGTGGCAATCCAAGTGACCGTAAGGATGGTCACTCCTGGATACATCCACGACATGGGCCAGCAGAGACCAGCCAGCCATGGGAAAGCCAGCAGGGGTACCACACAGACATTTTCTTTCCTCGCTCAGACTTCTCAAAAATTTTTACTTCGCTCATGACCAAGAGACCAGTTGTAACTTGGTACTCCGCCTTGTCAAAAATCGTAAGCTTATTCGCCTTGTTTTGGCTGAAGAAGTCGGAACGTTGACTTGGGTAAAGTTTTTTGTATTTTTTGAAGCGTGTTCTCTGCCATGTTAACTTGTTTATCGATGAAAGCGTTATTTTAAAATGGTGTAGATATTCTGGATTTGTTTTAAAGATAGGCATAATGGTGTTGTGCCTTTCATGGTGACTTTTGTAAGTATTGTCAATTTATGTATTCAAGTCCTTGAAAATTTTTTTTTTAACTTAAAAATTATGAATGCCTCAATGTAAAATGAGCATTTCATTAGAAAAAATGCAGCTGAGATATTGAGAGGTAAATCCAAGAGTAAAATGATTGTTTTACATGCTACATTTCAAAATAAATGAGTGGATATTGAAATGAAAAGACAAACGGTGTGGAATACATGCACGCTTATATTATGCAATAGCAAAAATATGAATACCCAGTTTACAGCCAAGGAAGGCTTACCAGCTACCAGGAATCTTGTGTCAATCAAACATAAGTTAAATGTTTTTGGTGATGGGAGCATTGTAACATTGCAATAGATAATTCAGCCATTACTGCCTTAAAGGATGTACAGTGTTTATCAATGTTTTCAGTGTACAGCAAAATTTCTCAAAACAATGTGTCAATAATTGACGGTAAACACAGGTATTTCTCGGAAATGCGCCTCTCGTGAATGTGTCATAAGGAGGGTTTGCCTTCTTTTCTGCTACCGTGCAAATCTTACAAAATTTTTCTTGTACAAACTTGTATTATGGTGTCACCAGATAATGGTGCAAGGAATCATGTCAGTTTGAAAATATGAACAGTATGTGCTAAACATTGTAAGGGGTGAAAAAAAGGATGAACTTTGCCTTCATTGGCGGGCTCCCTATTTTGCGTTGTTTTAAAATACTGTGTTGTTCTCCAGATACACAGAAGAGGGTGGAGTCGTCTAGATGATGACTATGAGAAATGTATTTGGATGTGAGTCTGGCCTGGAATCAGGAACTTGTAAATCCTAGTCGGTGAGAGGAAGTCTTGTCTTTTTTTTTTTGTTTTCTTTTGCTACGTTGTAAGTTACAGAGAAAATTGCCAATTGATTTCAGCAACCTATTTGCTCATTACGTGGCATTTTATTGTCAGAACTATATGTTTGGTCTGTGACTCTGGTAGCATTAAGAAACCTGCAAAGAACAAAGACAAAAACAAAAAAATTGAAACAAGGGATGGATGTGAAGAATTGTCAGTGAAAATGGCACACTTACGTAGAGTAAATATTAAGCTTTATTACACATAGTAAATGTAGCATACATGTATTACTGTAATTGCCCATGTGTCATGTTTTAATTGAAGAATCACATGAAAAATTGAAATAATATTTCTTTTGTAAATTTCAAATTCTGTTTACGTTTGATTTGTATGACTTGTTCCTGAGCGTCACTTGGTTTTTTTTTCTTTTTTCTTCATGATGAAGTGCTCAAAGGTGTTCTTTTGCTCCAGTTAAATCCAGTGCAGTCTTTATTCCCTGGCTGCATCTCAGATTTGTTTGTCTTTATAGCCGTGTTCACGTTTTAAGCGTTCACTCGTACTGCTGATATCTAGTCCACAAGGAGGATTATCTAGTTAGAAATGAGAAGTATTCTTATTTAATTAACTAGTTTCTTAATAGGTATGGTTTGGCGATTAATTCACCCTCCAGGCGTGGGAACGTCAAATCAGCTGTTTGCATTTAGGCAGGCCGGCCAATCCCGAGTCACCTCTGGTCACTGTCCGTGGGTGTCCACGTTATATTTATCAAGAGTGCAGGAGGAACTGAAGGTGCATTGGAAAGGGGATCATTACTAAGGAGGTACACAGATTTTAAATCGAGTACGTGAGCGTCCACACAGTAAGAATGAACTGCCCTCACAGACTTGAAGTATGGGTGCATTCTTAAATGTGAACAAGAAGCTTAAAAAGTCTAGGAAAGTCAGACACTTTTATGCCTGAATATTTTGTGAATGATTGATTTCAAACTTGGTACCAACCCAAACCTTACTCAGAAAATGAGTGGCATTGCTTTTACAGTCAAGTTATAAAAGGATTCATTATACTTGGAAGACCTTGCAATTAAACTTCCTTGAACTTCAGACTTAGCACCAAAGTACTGACCACTAATCATCTTGATTCTGTCACCTTCCTTGATCGGTAGTCACTTTAAACAAGAGCACCAATGGTGCAGAAGCTCATACCTCAACACCTTGAATGCGCCATTTATGTGCAATCATGTCAAAACATAGGAACCACTAATGGAGTATCACGACACCAAATATCAACAAATACAAGAGAATCTGTAGGAATGCACAAGTTGCAGAATTTAATAAACATGAGCACCAACAGTGCAGAAGTTTCATCTTTATTGATAAATTTGTGAAAAATTTGGTAGGTTCTACCAAAAGGTGCTTATAATTAGCATCGCTATTTACATCCAATAATCATGAAATGGTCGATTATTAATTTTCCTCCATGGTTTGTACTGAATGTGTGCATGTGAGTTAGTACTGAATGTGGAAAAGTGAATGTTCACAAGTTTTCCAAAACCAACTAAAATCTGTAGCTACCCTCTAATTAGTGATCATTTCTTTGTGATGCATGGCGAAGCTCTTAGTTTTACCATTGATCTATTACTAAATTTCATGGAAGAATTCAACAGTGCCCAATAATGTCTCCATAAACACCAACTGCCTCAGGGCAATACGGAATTACAGTTAGCACACCAGGAGCGCTGCCCCATCACTCAATTACCGTTCATGCACGATAGAGGTATTTGAGATGTTGTAAAACATTTTAAAGGGACACCTTAGAAGTAGACGGAACAGCGTTTTGCCGTCTTTCATAAATGGGAAATAGGGCCCACATAGAGTCATAGACCACAAATTCATGAACACCTTAAGGTAACCACCAGCAGAGTATAATTACGACAAACCATCAGCATTGCACGACAGAAACAGCAGGAGGAGAAGCACTTGGCAGGACGCCTAAAATGGACCACAGGGTCTGCATGGGACCTTCA
The DNA here is from genome assembly GCA_021234535.1 of Stichopus chloronotus. NCBI lineage: Eukaryota > Metazoa > Echinodermata > Holothuroidea > Aspidochirotida > Stichopodidae > Stichopus > Stichopus chloronotus. The sequence goes on from CM037850.1 coordinate 6,267,130, forward strand.
ACTGAAAGTTTTTGAATACGTTTTAAAATAAAAATAATACAATGGCATAATTCTAGTCAAACTGAAGAATATCTCTATCTTATCACAACCAGGTCAACAAACATCAAAGATAAACTTCTCGAGGAAAAACCATCTTCCGTTGTCTTTCAAGACCAAAGGAAATACAACAAACACCATTAAGATTACCTCCTTCGCTTTGCATATTCTAGTAGAGGAAATGACCTTACTGACCATCTGCTCGAAATCATATAGCCATATTTTTCTAAAGATAAGGAGTCACTTGAGAAAGTCCAGCGCAGGGCTACTAGATTGATTAGGGCCTTCAAGTGTGTCCCCTATAACAGCAGGTTACTTCTTTTAAATCTCACTTCACTTGAGCTGAGAAGATTATGTGGGGATTTGATACAAGTCTATAAGATTGTTCATGGATTTGATAGTTTATCATTTTCTGATTTTTTCAAGTTTGCTAATAGTAAAATTACTAGAGGTCATTGTCTTAAACTCCAAAAGGTTCAAAGTAGGATCAATATTCGTCGTTACTTCTTTTCTCAGAAGTTAGTGAATGAGTGGAATGGGTTGCCTGAGGATGTAGTGATGGGAAGAAGTGTAAATGGGTTTAAGAATGCACTGGACAAGTACCTTAGGATCTGTGACCTGGTTTTGATTTTTTTTTTTCAGGGTCCTTGATGGGGACTTACTTGTCCCTCCTGATCCTTTTTTTAAACTAAACTAACTAAACTAAACTAAATCTGTGAGTAGGTAACTTGAAGGTGTACAAGCAGTACGTTGTCAACAAAATGCTAACCGGTCGTACTGGAGAGAAAGCTGGAACAGGGAATACAGCGTTCGATGTGTTTTCCATTACAAGACTCGGTTTTAAATAGAAATTAGAATTATATCACCGTATGTTTCTAATGATAGGTATTCTCTGGTAGGCATTCTTGTCTTGTGAATTGAAAGTCGTAAATAAGAAAAGTAATTAAGAATCAAACTTCAGATTTGTTACGCACCCCTTCCTCCATAAAATTTTTGAGTTGAAAATAAGTCAGCAGTGAATAAACACACCCCTAAAGGTTGAAGTAATGTAAATAAAAATGTAGTGATATTTAGGATAATTACTCTGTGACTGAGATCAGATTATGACAAGCAACTGCCTACACACAGATATGTTTATATAATAATATCGCTCAACCTATGTAGCGCCTTCGTAAATTCAAAATTCAAACAACAAAACGATCGTTCCAACGTATATTCTTTTAATACTTCGTCAGAGCATTCTGCTTCACTTTACCCTTAAAGCACGAAATCCTTCCATTTTGTTGTGTAAGGTTTCACATTCGTGATTCGAGATACGTAAATCATACCTGATATCATGTCAAAGGGGTAAGGTCAGAGACATGAGGAAAGGGTATGGCTATAAGTCTCGAGATTTGTTACAGTGCATCATATCACGATACGGATTTAGGAAGATACTTTCAGTAAGATACATTCCGTAAGATAGTAACCTACTAAGCACATGAAAGGAGCAGAGCTGTTGTTGTGATGGACATTATATTTAATTGCTTCTTATACTTTAAGACCCACCAAACCAAGCAAAAGTAAGCTGTGTAATTAGCTCAAAGGTGTTTCTATCCTTTATAAGTCGGTACCAGTTCAATATCATTCACAGACCAACATCATTTAAGTCAACTAATCATTAAACAATTAGGGAACTCCGAACAATGCTTTCAAAGGTAGGTCTATGCCACTCCCTGGTGGAACGAAGGTTTTATCAACAAATAAGAGATCAGAACAGCACTTTAACCCACAGCTTGAGCTAAAAATCAAGGGCAATGTTCAATCGAGATTTGCCGGTACTACGTCACAACCGATTGATTTCTAGCAATAGACTCGTACCTCGAATTTTTCTGAAATAGTTCATTTTGCGAATTCTTTAACATATTTCCTGAAAATGAGAACGATGACTTGTCTACAATAATTTTTGCATCTTTTTAAGAGACATAAGAAGCGATGGTGGAGAATTCCTTTAAAGCTTGATGAATATCTGTTTCGACATATTTCTGTACCCGGTAGAAGTAGTAGTTAAAAATGAGTTAATTCACCATTATGATAGTCAGAGCACACTGTTTCTTCCAAATAGCTAAATCGGGGGGGGGGGGGGGGCGGGGGGATATCAAATCAGATTCTGGTACGTCTACAAAACTTTTTATCCAGTAACGATCCGTCCACTTCACTTCTTAAATAATGGTTAATTACCTATATATCACCTGCATGAAACTCTGTTCGAAATTGATTTTAACAATCGGTTTAGTATTTTTTTTTTATTCACACGACTCCATACTAAATATCAATGGCTCTCACATTTTGTGGGACACTCTTTGAAATCATGGTTTACTAATATTTAGCCAGTTATGCTTTTAGTTTGTTGTGCTTGTCCAAACTTATTGCCATTAATCCGACGGGAAATTGAAAAAAAAAAAACAACAATCGAATAACAAAGTATTAAAAATAACTTAGAGACCAACAGCAGACACAGATCATACATGTGACACGTGATCTGATTGCGTGTGATGTATATATGTTAAGAACAAACTTACATCATTCAACAAATCCGTAGAACTCTCGAGATATGCTTCACACACTGTATGCGGTTTTCTTTCTCTTTTTTGTGGTGTGGTTTCAGGGGGAGTGGGAAAAACCTGTCGTCGGTAAGGAATCCTCATAAGTTCATACTTTACTTCACATTCATTTCATTGGTTGGTCGTGTGATATATCCAAATGATTTTTATTTCTTATTTTACACAGGAAAATATGCGATGAAATTTTAACTAATTAGTTTAAAATACCGAAGAAGTAAGAACCGTTTGTCAACTTCCTTGAATCACTGCTAAACATAGAAAAAATATAGTTAGACTATACTATTTCTACTTTCTCAACTTTGCAAATCATTTTAATCGATAATGTGTATGAGATTTTAGGAAGTGCGGTACCTTGCTTACTGTCCTATCTTGGTAGCGTTGTAAAATCCTGTCGCTGTTTGGTCGACATCGAAGTAATTGACTGGACTGAACAGATAAGAACGACATAATTTATCGTAATGCCAATTACTTTGACGCAGTGAAGGTAAGTGTATCAGCCAAACCCTTATCCGGATAAAGACCCAGAGCAGGGACAAGTCCTCTAAAAGCTGTACATTATTTCAAAGTACCTCAGAAAAGAACCTTTATACATTTTCTTTTCTGCATAATGAAATTTTATGATTTCTTTATTCGTTATTTCCCGAATATTGTCGTACTTAGTGAAGTCGTTCCGCAATAAACAGATTAAACTTGGAAATAGTTCCATAGTGAATACTGTAGTTATCAAACGGGAAGTAGTAGAATTTACACAGTAGCATTATTAGAGGATGATCTTTAAATTTCCGTAAAGCTTGTAGGTTAAATAATCTGTCACGTTGTCTGCCCTGTTTATCTTTAGCTGACGGTCCAGTGTGTTAGGAAGATAGAAGATCCACATCCTATACACACTAAATCAACTGTAACGATGTGCTAAACAATGCAATGTTTGTTATAAACTTAAAAAGTAAAGAAAACGCCTCCAAACACTACCAACCACGACATCATCATTTCTGCACTGTGCAATAATAAGTTCGACCATTCATGCTGATTTGAAATCTCCAAAAATCCTGTATTTTCATACCACACTAAGACAAAAATAGGTGTAGCACATCTTGTTATAATAATCATCGTGTTATGTTGCTTTAATCACCTCTCCGTGATTCTTGCCACTCAGGTAAAGCGAAAAATAACATTGTCAATTAGACATCAAATGTCTAGGTGTTTCTTGATCTATATTTCAAATTCCGTCAGGGGATCTTAGTTGTCATGAACAGAGGTGAAACTGTTGTGCGCAGTTGAGAAGAATGTGTTTTCTGATAATAATTTAGAGGGAAAAAAATCGTGATGTAATAGTATTATTTCCAATACTTTAAAGCAGTAGAATGAAGTTGGAAATTATTCTTACCTCGTTACCCGATGGGTTCAGACACAATAACCATAAATTAATTCAGACTAAATGTACATCTACATTTCTAAATAATTCTACATTTTATTAGTGCATCTTTATTTAAATATACTTATATATCTGTGTATTCAAACGCTCCTATCATGCATACAGACAAAATGAATTACATGATCATGTTCAGACAATTCGTTAATTCATATTCTTCAATCCCCCTATATCCCTTTTTAAGATCAAGAGAGAAGTTACTACACAAACTTGCACAAGCTCGATCGGACATTTGCTTTCTCACGGCCTGCAAGAAACTAGACTTGATACCCGATACACGACAACAAAGTCAAGTACTTCTACCAGGCTGTGTGCTATGGCCTCAAAGAAACCAAGAAACCATGCTCTACACTTGGCCTACGCTAGGCAATATTCGCTTGCCAATGACATATCGATGCCCACACACGGGAGGAAACCTTGCTAGGATCCCAGAAGTAGAGAGTGGAAGCTTTCCTTCTATCAAGCTTCAGACATCACCAACGGAAATGATTTCAAAAGAAGAACATGAAGCTGTCAGAACTCAAAGAGGAATCTCCGTTTCTGACTCATCTCAAACAACAGAGCCACCTAACATTGAGTGACATGCCACATTCCTTAAACCGGACCAGAACATCAAGTCAGAATTAAAGGCTGTAATGCATCACCCCAGATAGTTTCAATTCTCCCAACCACCTACCTCTAGTCCCTCCCTCAGCCTGTCTTACATTCCTCCACATGTGTAATCAAAACAATGGATCCCTGTGTACGCTGTGTAATACGAGCTGCTCTGCATCTTTCGAATTTGCTAGGCAATCTAAGAGTACTGTAACTTAGAACCAGTTGAGAATTTTCCTTTCAGGGAGGTACAAATATAGCTTAGGGTGATGCAATACAGCCTTTTATCGTCCAACGTGGTCAACTTGTCGACACAAACTCTCACCGAAGCCCAAAAGACTATTTTGGAAAGTGGTGTCAGCTTTTGTCCCTCCCAGAAATTTAACAAAATGGAGTTATGCCAGGACGTTAACGAGTTTTGTCGCAAGGTAAGACTAGAGGAGTTTTTCAGTAGGTCAGAGAACAAGTCAGAGTACAAGTCAGGGCAAAGCATCCGCGACCCATTTAAGACTAAATCACAATGAACCCCTCTGGAGGGTAGGAATACCTATATCGATAGCTTCGTCAATGGGGCTCATGCCCACCTGGATCAATTTTTCGTTTCGCTTGAGGGAAGTAAAATAAAAGTATTGGATGCCAACCGACATCACAGAAAGGCCATCCTTGAACTAGAATCCCAACATAGTAATCAAACCTGCCGGCAAGGGTGGAGCAATTGTTATCCACAATGTCGAGGACTACAGGAGTGAGATTCTGCGACAGATCTTGAACACCGCCTTTTACAAGCCCATAGCTCACCAGACTGCAAAGAGTCACATAATGGAACTCTTGAAACTTGAACGCACCTTCCCAAGGAGTCCTACTTTAGGTACTTTCTACACATTATCCAAAATCCATAAACTTCAGCCAGCAACTGACACCAATGTCTCCACCATACCACCCGGCAGACCAATCCTTTCAGGTACGGGAACCCTCACAGAATACATTTCAGCTTTTGTGGAAAGTCATCTACTGCAGTTCTCACCACAGTACCCAGCTACCTACGGGATACCACGGATTTTCTACGCCGACTACAAGACATTCCTCCACTAGGCGAGGAACCACTGCTAGTCACTATACGTTTCGTCTCTTTATACCAACATCCCTTCCGATGAAGGCATACAGGCGGTTAGGAAGATACTGGTTTTTTTTTTTTTTGTTTGAGTTCATTCATTCACGCATGTGTATATATACAAATGATTTAATTATATAGGTAACTTGTTTCGTAATTATTAAGTACTATATACACGTACATAAAAGGGACGTCATAAGCTCTGAGAGAGCTTGAGGTGACGTCCAACAGAAAATAAACAAAGTTATATTAATTGGGAATGAAGATCAGGTGACTTAAGAACAACAGAACTTTATAATAGTTATTTACAACAAAAATTGTAAATGAAATAAACAAATAAGAATAAGAAAAGAACCTTAGGAGTAGGAAGAAAAAGGGGGGGGGGGGGGAGAGGTGGGTGGATGTAGGAAAAACAAAGGGAAAAGGGATGAAGAAGGTTACAAACGGAATCAACAAAAGACTTTTTTAGTCTTATAGAGTATATTTTAACACATAACGTATTTGAATTTGAAAATAAGGCATACATCCAATCACAAGGAACAGCAATGGGGACAAGACTGGCGCCTTCTTATGCCACCATTATTATGGCCGATTTAGACCAGAAACTACTGTTGAGATCCTCACTACAACCAAAGGTATATTTCAGATATATTTTTCTCATTTGGGAGGATGGGGAGGAATCTCTAAGGAACTTTGAGGAAATGGCCAACAATTTTCACCCGTCAATCTAATTCACACTAGAATCGTCAAAATCACATATATCTTTTCTCGACACTTGTTTCAAAGTTGAAACTGACAACACCATTTCTACATCCGTGTTTTGCAAACCTACAGATAAGCATACTTACATCAACTATACTAGTAATCATTTTTTTCATACCAAGAAATCTATCGTATACAGCCATCTAGCTCTTACGTTACCGAAGGATCTGTTCAAGTGTCACCACTTTTGATACCCAATCCGCTGACCTTGTTGGCTGTTTCCTCAAGCAGGGTTGCCCCTTGTGATACTTACAGGTTTGTGGAACAAAGTAACGCATATTCCCAGACCAGAACTTCTCCTCGACAGACCCAAAGACAAACGTAATAGATTGCCGTTGGTCATTACCCATAATACAGCTGGGACTCGACCCCCTCCCCCAAAACATGAGGACGGGGTCGAGTCTGCGGGACTGGTACTTTCTTCAATCAGACTCGAGCCTTAAGAATATTTCCAATTCTCGAAAGGTTGTAGCCAGACGTCAATCCCCCAATTTGAGCAGTATGCTTGTTAGGAGCAAACTCCTCGACCCCAACCCCCAATTAATTGGCAACACCCCCTGTGGGAAGAGGATATGCCAGGTATGCAACTTTATGGATTCTAGTACACCACTTTTTGTTAAAGGTAATAAGATTTATCCATGCCCCTTCAATTGCGACAGACCCAACGTTATCTATCTCTTAACTTGTGCTCTTTGTCCCTCAGTTTTTTATATTTTATATCAGATAAGGCATTTCGTCTTAGATTTAATCACCACAAAAGTAGCATTAAGCTTAACAAGTCGAGATTCCCTGTGGCAAACCATTTCACTTCTAAGGATCATACCCTCTTCGATCTTAAGTTTTCAATAATAGAAGGCAACTTTAAAACCCCTGCCAAAAGACTACTGGGAGAGGTTGAGCTTATAATATCTCTTGGCACTAACAAAGGCGACTCCCTCAACAAAGACATCTCTTTTCTCTCCGGTCTTCAATATTTTAAGTAGTTCAAGTGTATGTTTGTCTTCTGTGCAATGTAGCAACTTTATTCAGTTCTTGACTCCATCTGGAGGTCGAAGCGGCCCGAAAGATTATGGATATAATAAATTTGTTGGTTATTTACAAGGCATCATTGTACTTTTCCGTATTTTGTATTCATCTTTTATCTTTTATTAATATATATAAATATATATATATATATATATATATATAGATAATATATATATATATATATATTATATATATATATATATATATATATCTCTATCTATCTAGGGTTGGATAGCAAATAGCAACAGTTCCAACTGTCCCTAACAGAGGATCCACCAGGATGCCGCATAACTTTCATAATTAGAGAGAATAAAACGCAAAACGTGACGGAGAAACGAACTCTGTTACTCCAATTTATAAAACAAACTTTCGGTCGTTCGCCCTTCTTCATGTGGAGTTTGAGTCAATGACTGTAGAAGCAAAATGTCAGAAATTACTGAACTTGAACTTGAACAAGATAAGACAGATTACAAGAGGTAAGAGAAAAATGAGCTTAGTTACAAAGGGCAAAGAAGATTAAGAGCTAAAGTTGATGCGTTTTTGAGAGTGTAGTTCATTTCTTTTGTTGAGGCCAAAGGGTTTAAGAGTTTGTAATTGTGCTGTCCAGTAGATTTCACGTCTGAGGAGATTTCTATTGGTATTGCTAGTACTTTGGATTTGTTCGAATGGGGTAAAAACGAAATCGGATAAGCTGTGAGGGGAACTGTTGAAGTGAATAGCCACCTCACATGTCTTTTTGTTAGTAAGCATGGCAGATTTGTGATTTCGGAAACGGACTTTGAATGCAGTAGAAGTTGAGCCGGTATATTGCATGTTACATTTATGACAAGTAACTAGGTAAATAACATTACATGAAGTACAAGTAATATTTTCTTTGATCATATATGAATTACCGGTAGTGCAACTTGAGAATGAAGAACATGTGCTGGAAAAGTTTTTGCAGAGATCACATTTCTTAGTACAAGTAAAATACCCTTTGGTGATGGTATGCTGTGTAGAGGGAAGGGGTCGCATTTTTGAAGGGGCGAGAATCTCCTTGAGATTCTTCGTTCTACGATAAGAGGAAATGATAGAATTTTGGGGGAAGAGGTCTTTGACCTGGGTACAATTTCTTAACAAGGGAAAGTGTTTGTGTAGAATTTTGGAGATATCAGGAAGATGTGGATTAAAATCCACCCCTAAAGATATCAACTGGGTGAAAACATACCAAGATTTAGACCAATTTGATAGACGTATCCAGTTAGCCGTCCACTTCCACCGTACCACTGACACCACGGATCCTGATACCACGTCGACGCCCTCTCCATTCCCACCTATCCCCACGAAGAGTACTTGGATGCCCCCCAAGTCACCCTACCCAGAAGTGGAACTTTTTCTATCCAAAGTTCGCCAGGACATCATTAACCCGGATAACCGTAGAAAACCTAGGGACAATCTCACAATAGATGAAAGAAAAGCGCTTAGAACCCTGCGTGAAGAAGAAGCTGTCATCCGACTGCAGGATAAAGGAAATAGGTTTGTAGTGCTCGAGAGAGAAGACTATATCCAGAAAATGACCAGCCAATTGCAGAACAGCCTACATTATAAATCCCCAACCGATGACCCTACCAGCCTCTTCTTCGACAAAGTTGTTAATTGGGCTAAGAAATGGTATAATACTAAGCAACTAAGTAAAGAAGTTTACGATTGGATCATTGATGTCAACCCCAATGCTGGTGTTGCATACGGTAACGTTAAAACTCATAAAAGTAATAACCCACTTCGTCTTATCACTTCATGTTGTGGTACCAGTATTGAACGTATTTCTCAATTTACCGAATTTTATCTTAAGCCTCTTGCCCAGGCCTTACCCTCCTTTATTAAAGATACTACCCATCTACTTAATAAAATCGAAGAAGTTAACCAAAATGGCCCACTCCCTACTGACACCATTCTGGTTTCATGGGATGTGGTTGCTATGTTTCCCAATATTGACAATAATCTTGGTATTCATGCTGTCTCCAAATTTCTGGATTCTAGGGTTAAGAAATTTCCTTCTACTGATTGCATTGTAGAAGCCATCAAACTCTGCGTTTCATGTAACAACAGTCAATTTAACAGCAAAAATTATCTACAAATTCACGGCACTGCAATGGGACCAAAAAACGCATGCAGTTATGCCGACCTGGCTATGGGTATTATCGACGAACGTGCGACCACTGAAGGTCCCGTCATTCCGAAATACTGGTGGCGTTACCGGGACGACATAGTTGACATCTGGACCCATGGTCTAGACAAATTAATGGAATTTACCGCTTTTATCAATACTTTGTACCCCACAATTCGTTTTGAATTAGTTTATTCCAAACACAAACTTAATGTCCTAGATGTAACTATCCATTTGAATGATGGTTTCCTTACTACCGATGTTTATGCTAAGCCTACTGACAGTCACCTCTATCTGCCTTTCCCCAGCTCCCACCCGACTCATTGCAAAACGTCAATCCCCTATAGTGTGGCCTTACGCCTCCGTAAAAATTGCTCTAGTGACTCCACATTTGCCATCCGTAGTACAGAATACAAATCGTACTTATTACGACAAGGTTACCCCTCCCATATTATTGAAAAAAGCTTTTATAAAGCAAGCTTGACCAGTCGTGCATCCCTACTCCGCCCTTCCAAAAAGAACATTCAACGGAAATACCCCCTTGTCTTGAATTTTAATCCACATCTTCCTGATATCTCCAAAATTCTACACAAACACTTTCCCTTGTTAAGAAATTGTACCCAGGTCAAAGACCTCTTCCCCCAAAATTCTATCATTTCCTCTTATCGTAGAACGAAGAATCTCAAGGAGATTCTCGCCCCTTCAAAAATGCGACCCCTTCCCTCTACACAGCATACCATCACCAAAGGGTATTTTACTTGTACTAAGAAATGTGATCTCTGCAAAAACTTTTCCAGCACATGTTCTTCATTCTCAAGTTGCACTACCGGTAATTCATATATGATCAAAGAAAATATTACTTGTACTTCATGTAATGTTATTTACCTAGTTACTTGTCATAAATGTAACATGCAATATACCGGCTCAACTTCTACTGCATTCAAAGTCCGTTTCCGAAATCACAAATCTGCCATGCTTACTAACAAAAAGACATGTGAGGTGGCTATTCACTTCAACAGTTCCCCTCACAGCTTATCCGATTTCGTTTTTACCCCATTCGAACAAATCCAAAGTACTAGCAATACCAATAGAAATCTCCTCAGACGTGAAATCTACTGGACAGCACAATTACAAACTCTTAAACCCTTTGGCCTCAACAAAAGAAATGAACTACACTCTCAAAAACGCATCAACTTTAGCTCTTAATCTTCTTTGCCCTTTGTAACTTAAGCTCATTTTTCCTCTTTACCTCTTGTAATCTGTCTTTATCTTGTTCAAGTTCAAGTTCAGTAACTTTCTGACATTTTTGCTTCTACAGTCATTGTACTTCAAACTCCACACTGAAGAAGGTCGAACGATACCTTCACTAACAGAACTGAAATAAATTCCTGTTACAGCATAAAAGATCCACAATGAAAAAAAGCACAAAGTGCACTTTGGAGTTCCTCGCCAGTCACGTATATGCACCTGAGGAGTGTGTATTTCAACCAATTCAGGGGAAACAATATTGTAATGCATAGAATGATTTTTACAGATTTTGAAAGGTGGGCTGACATGTTCCAACAAGCCTCAAGTGGATTGAATTTTTTGTCATCACGGCGAGTTGCGGTGTCTTGGTAAACGAGTTGGGATATGCATATATTAAAATGATAATATCAGGTAGTTGGGTGTGTCCCATAGTGCGTTATATTTACCTTTTTTCAAGCTATATGTGAGTATCCCTGTTGCCAGCAACTCTTTGTGTTTGCAAGGAATTTTAGTTAATTTTAGTTTTAGTCACTACAAAGAGTCTTGAGAAGTACACCCTTTGGGGTTATCTTGGTTTGGAGATGTAGCCTATATGTAAATGCATCACGCAGGAAGTTGCTCCCATTAAAAATAGACAGAACTTAGTTCTACATTGCTGGAAGTTATCAAGTCCTACGAAGGACTACCTGGAAAGTTAGAACTCCCATTGTAAAGGGGGTGTTTGAATGTGGGTCTTCTAAGACAAATTATATTAACATCTTCAGACCATAACGTACTAGTTATGTAACAAATAAAAACAATCAAGTATTCCCTAAAAAAATCAAATATAATGCATTGCATCTTACACCATAATGACAAAAACTATATACAAATACCCCTTGCTACTCTTAAACGTTAGCACCACTGTACAGACACTTCTACTTGGTAAATTAACATTGCAGGCATTTCTCTCTGGTTAGCTGCATTACAGTACATTCGCCTTTTAAATAAATCCTTCTACTGGAACGTAACTGGTGAACTTATCACGAAACAATAGGTTGAAGTATATAAGTAAACATCGTGTGGTACAGGACAAAGCCAATAGTAGATGGGTGCTGTTTGCGTATCGGTATAATATGCTAGTCCACATTAACTTGTTCCATTCTGCAGCATGCTGTACCAGTTTGTGTCACCGTCCATTACATTCATCGTCAGTATATACCGTTAGTGTATAATACTGTTCTCTTCTTCCCTGTCATCAGCATCTTGTTATGTTTTATTGCGTTTTCATCTTCTACCATAAAGAGTGCAGGTTAGTCTCCATTGATTGATATTCCTCCAAACGGTTCTGTCAGAAGAAAAGAAGTTCATCAAACGATTGTTTCTTCAGACATCTTTTCCTGAATCAAACCACATCTGATTTCCTCGAAGCCTAAATTGACTCTCGTAAACCGTGAGTTGGAACTAGTATACCATCTTAACTATAGACTAGAGCAACTGCCGCCACAGCTTCCTGATTTTTTTTTATGTTACCAGTGCCGTGGTTATGGTAAAAGAAGTGTGTGTTTGTGTGTATGTGTGTGTGTGTGTGTGTGTGGGGGGGGGGGGGGAGTGTGTGTGGGTGTGTGTGGGGGGGGAGTGTGTGTGGGGGGAAGGGGGTTCTACGAGGTTGTGGTATTTCATGTTGAAGGAGCTATTGACTGCTGCTTTATAGCACCGGTAAGGTTCCATGAAATTAAGGGGATAGAAACTAGTATTTCGGCTAGAAATATGCAATATTTTCTTCGCGATTAACTCATATGCCATACACTCAACGAATATGATTGGTAACAGTACCTGCTTTCCCTTGTTGACAGATTTGCCAAGTTGGCTACAGACTCCTACGTGATCCTGGTGGTGCTGTTACGATCTTTGCGCGAAATAAAAAAAAAACCTGATTGTAAGTCTACAAGCATTGTAAGTCTACAAGCAGGCCTACGTTGATCTATGGAATCATTTTCAACTACACTAAATGTAGTCATGATTGTGAATAACTGCTGAACTGAATCAAAATTATCACGCACCAATGGTCACTTATACATCACCTTAGTACTGTAACGTCGGCCGACTTATCAACTGACCAGAGGAATGCAGAGTCTCAATAAACAGCCAAAGAGTTGTTTTACAGGTCTACAAAACTTTGTTAAACAAAATCTCTCTCCAGTCCGAACATAGTTAAAATGACTGCATTTTGAACCAAAACGGAAATAAAGAAAATAGAGAATATGTAAAAGGAAGGGTAATAATAACAACTGCACTGCCGTGTGTACCCTATACAATAAATACGGCCTTCCTATTATCTTTAATGTGCGAGACCTGTCGAAGTCGCAACCCCTGCAAGCGAGCTATCTTGTCGCACGTGCGAGTACTGTGAAAGTCGCAACCCCTGCGAGCCGTCTTGTCGCAACGTACGAGTTCTGTGAAGGTCGCAACCCCTGCAAGCGAGCCGTCTTGTGGCAACGTGCGAGCTCTGTGAGAGTCGCAACCCTGGCCACAAACTGTATCCTCACACTAACGTGCGAGATCTGTGAAAGTCGCAACCCATGCGAGCGAGCCGTCTCGTCGCAACGTGCGAGCTCTGTGAGAGTCGCAACCCTGGCCACAAACTGTATCCTCACACTAACGTGCGAGATCTGTTTCTGCGTCTTGGCGGTGTACTCGCACGTGCTAAATTTGTTCTGTTCTGGGGCGTCGATTATTGGGGTCTTCTTCCTTTACTGGCTGTACTGTGATCTTTTAGATTTCTTTTTCGGCGGCAGAGGTTCGGGGTTACAGCTTACAGTCGTTACTGGGCCTACTCAACAATGAAAATCTGTGCTCCGAGTGTCTTATGCACAGCTAGTTTCACTTCTTAAAAATTACGGCACCCTGCATTAAAGACTTACGGCAATAAAAACGTCATTCTTTCACAATTAACTAGATGTCATCAGTTGCTCTTTCTTAAAATTGCATTAGCTACATTCATAACGTTATAAAATTCTACGACAATCTTTGCGTTTTCAGTTACACCAGTTTCTTAGGCAAACAATTAAGACGGTAGAATTTCTACTTCTCAACTAGATAGATTCATTACACGAGATTTTATGAAACACGAAAAAATGACTTTACCTCACGACTTTACTCCGCACAATCCGTACACAAAATTTCTCCAAATCCAAGAAAAAAAAAAAACACAACAAACGTTAAGTCACAGATAACGACGCCCAATAATGCACGAGTTTCCTACGTCTACACGTGTAACTGGCCCTCTCTATATCTTGAACTCTCCGCAACCTTTCCTCGCACATTTTGTTTTTGTACAACTTCATTTTCCTCTTCCTGTCAGTCACAGGCTAAAATTCTACTTTTTCAGTTTCTAGGCCACGCCCAACCACCATCCCAACTCAATAAAATACAAAGAGATACGTGTAAGGAGTTTGGGCTACTACCTAACATTGACCAATTACCATTTTTTACTTCCAACCCGTCCAACACGTGGTTCTAAAAATAAGTTTTTGCCTTCTCCAAAGAAGGCCGTCTGACTAGCTTCCGCAGTAGCAGAAGCGCATGTAGAGGAAAGGTTAAGCAAACGTGCGTAGAGCTGAAACAATATCTGGGTCTTGTTTTTTTTAAAAAAAAGTCCTTGGAGAAGAGCGGTACCCCGTTACAAAAAAATCATGGTAAAACATGAAACGACAATTGTGCAAAGAAGGAATCAACATTAGCTACGGAAGAGGATAATCACTCTGTTATTTGCAACACCGAATTTCTGTTACAGTACATCACGCGATATAATTGGAACACGTCACACAAGGTCAAAGGCAGATGGGCGTTGTTTGCTAGCTGTTGGTGCCACGTACTGATTTTTTATTCCGTTTTACTGTGTGCTGTACCACGGTCTGTGTTAGTCTCCATTACCTTCATCGTCTATATACCATTAGCGTATAATACTTCCTCTTTTGTGTCATCAGTACCTCGTCATATTTTTCTAGATTCTCATCTTTTCAATAGCTTCAGGTTAGTCTCCATTGATTGATAGTACTTAATATTAATAAAAGAAGTTCATCAAACTAATATCGCTTCAGAAATCTTTTTCAGAAACAAACCACATCTGATTCCATCGCAGTCTCTTTCAACTCTCGTGAACTGTAAGTAAATCATTATACCATCTTGACTAAATTAAGATTAAAAACAGAAATGCCGCCATACCCTACCTTCATGAGTTTGTCGGGTATTACCAGTGACGTGGTCAGGGTGTGTAAGAAGAAGTGTGTATACGTGTGTGTGTGTGTGTGGGGGGGGGGGGGGGGAGCAGGGTCAGGTGGGCGGGTTTATTTCTTGGTGAAGGAACTAATGATTGCTGCGTTAGTACCTGTGTGGTCCATGTTATTGAAAGAAAAAAAGGTGTATTTCGGCTAAAACATACAATTATTACATAAATGAACGTTAATCACAAACTTTAGGCATTTCCCCATATACTGTAACTTCTAACTGTTCACATGAAAATACACGAAAAACAAGTTTGTGACAATAATGATAACGTTGCACATGGAGATGAACAGATTAATGGCAAAGGGCGTATACGTTTGTTGCAGTGAAATATACATTAAAATGTTCTGTAATTACATGTATGTGTAAGATTACAGAGAGTGACCAATGTACTAAAGGCCAACAGATAAGGATCCTGTACATATAAAACCTTTGAACACAAATCAGATTTGTTGACTTTCATATCACCAGATGTTATCACGTGATGAGAGTGTAATATCTTGGTGATATTAAATAAATGATCACCTGGGTATGACACCAATTATGAGAGAACTCCAATATGTAAGTTAATAGCAGGTATATATTTCAACTGTATTCTATAAGAGCAGATTAGGAACTGAAGACAAAGGACAAGGGTACATCAATTGGTATGCAGTATAAGCCCATTGTGGTCTGATGAGTCATGGCATCCACTGAGTGTCCTCCATAACTATGAACTTCACTGCTGGTTGAAGATAGTATAAACATATAAATATACTATATTTCCTCCCCACTAAATTTAAACTCTCTGTTATTTATTGGAATTTACACCAGGCAATTTAACTCCATAATCCTTCAAATAACTAGGTAATTTAGATTCCCTTTTTGGATGAGTAACTGTGATCTGTTGGTTATCACCTGTTGCCTGATCACTCAACAGCGTACTGGCAGCTGGTTTCGCTTTTGTTTCTGGCTGCTTAATTGGGTTTTGTGGGTATTCCTCTACCACTGCAGGAATGTGTGGTACGTGGGGTACAACTATCATTGGTGAGCTTCCATTGACCTTCTCACTTGACAGAGTCTGCTGTCCTTGAGTCTCGTGAAATTTGGTTACACCAGGAATCAAATGATCAATGTGAACATGGCGAATATTTCCATTAACATCCACTATGTATGATAATGAACCTAGCCGCTGCATAATAATGCCAGCGAGCCACTTGTCTGAACCCCGAAAATTTCTTACCATAACACTATCCCCTGGTTCGAAACTTCGAACCTTTTCCCATCCCTTGTCATGCTGTTGTTTCATTGATTCTTGTTTACATTGAACCTTAGACTGCATGTTTGGCTTGAGCAAGCTAAATTTAGTACGAATTTGGCGTTTCAAAAATAACTCAGCAGGGGATCTACCCGTCACTGAGTGAGGTGTGCTACGATAAGATATGAGAAAATTTGCAATACGATGTTGCAATGTCATGGTATGATTAGAGTTACTTGTCTTTAAGGCATGTTTGAGAACCTGAACAAATCTTTCTGCTGCTCCATTTGATGCAGGGTGGTATGGCGATACCTTGATATTGTAACGTTTGCCGAGACGATCAGGAAGTTAGAAATGAGACCAGGACTACCAGCAGATTGTTTCTGACTTCGCTACTTTTAGTCATGTTCTAGCTCTACAACGTCATATTTACACTGTACAAAGAGAGGTCTTTCTCAAGCTCTGCCTCTGTTGACTGACCAACTGACTTCTGCGGACTCTCCTCTCACTGACCAACTTACTTCTGCTGACTCCTTTTATATACTGCAGTGCATATTATTCTCTACAAATATCTATATACCTCACGCACTGCATTGACCTCACGAGGTAAATCCTCCTCACGAGGTAAATTGACCTCATGAGGCAAATTGACCTCACGACGTACATATGCCTAGCATCTTACACACACTTGACAAGGCAGAAGCTGTATAGAATGATTCATGCATAACACACAGGTGAAGACAATTTACATTAGTATACTAGGCATCATAACTGTGTAAGGGCTATTCCTGTAACAATATGCTTAACCCCATTCATTTTAACAAAATCGCTGAACTCGCTGGACACAAACTGTGGTCCATTGTCAGAGACAATTTCTTCAGGCAATCCATAAGCAGCAAATAATTTTCTTAATACTTCAATAGTTTTAGATGATGTTATGCTTAACATAGGATATACCTCTGGCCACTTAGAGTGTGCATCAATGACTATAAGAAAATATTGACCTTGAGGCTTTTCAGCAAAGTCTATGTGAATGCGCTCCCTTGGCTTTGAGGGCCACTTCCATGGATGAAGTGGTGCTGCAGGGGGCTGATTTCTAACGGCTACACAAATCTCACAATTTCTAACCCTGCTTTCAATGTCCTGGTCTAAACCAGGCCACCAAAAGTAGCTTTTGGCTAATGCCTTCATTCTGCACATTCCCAAGTGCTCTTCATGTAATATTGTCAAGACTCGCTGCTGAAGGGTGCTAGGAATGACTACCCTCAGTCCCCACAACAGACATCCCCCTTCTACTGACAACTCTGTCCGTCTTTGAAAGTAGGGTTTCAAGCGGTCATCATTGATACTGTTTGGCCATCCATTGAGAGTAAATTGCCATGCCTTTGACAAAATTGGGGTCTTTCCTTGTAGCCTCTTCTACCTCTCTAGAATTTACTGGAAGGTCATTTAAATAGTTAAAATGCCAGATAGCTTCATCATGCCCAGTGGTTGCCATGGTTACAGGTAACCTAGACAAGGCATCAGCATTACTGTGATCTTCTGACTTCCTGAACTCTATTTCATACTGGTGGGAGGCTAATATTAATGCCCACCTTTGCAACCGTGCTGCCGCTAAAGCTGGCACACCTGTCTTAGGTCCTAAAATATTTATGAGAGGCTTGTGATCTGTAACCAGGGTGAACTTTCGACCATACAGATACTTATGGAATTTCTTAATCCCAAAAATGAGAGCCAGTGCCTCTTCCTCAATTTGTGCATAATTCTTCTCACTCGAAGTTAAAGTGCGTGAAGCGAAAGCAATTGGTTTCTCTTCACCACTAGGTTATATATGAGAAATTACTGCGCCAATGCCATAAGCAGACGAGTCACAAGCTAACTTGATGGGTAAATTGACATCGTAATGGGTTAGAACTTTGACCGATAGCAAATTTGCTTTAGCATTATTGAAGGCCTTTTCACACTCCTCTGTCCATTTCCAGTGTGTTGTTGGTTTAAGTAATTCATTTAGAGGGTGTAACAGGGAAGACAGGTTAGGCCAAAATTTGGCATAGTATTGGATTATCCCAAGAAATGACCTCAATTCACTGACATTCTTGGGTTTTGGTGCCTCATTAATTGCTTGGACTTTTTCAGGATTAGGGTGGAGCCCCTCTGAGTCTACCACATGTCCTAAATACTCCACAGAATCTTTCAAAAACTCGCATTTCGAGACCTTCGGTTTCAATCCATGTTCTTCCAATCTCTGGAGAACTGCATCAACTCTAGACAGGTTTTGGCGTTTGTCGTTGCCTACAACTAAAGTGTCATCCAAATAACACATCACCCCTTCCAGTCCTTGTAAAATTTTGTCCATTACTGACTGAAAAATAGCGGGTGCACTGGAAACCCCAAAAGGTAAGCGATTGTACTGATATAGTCCCTTATGGGTAGAAATCGTTAAATACTTTCGTGATCTCTCATCTACCAACATTTGTTGATAGGCCTGCGACAAATCAAGTTTAGTAAAAACTGTTCCTCCTGCCAAATTTGCAAAAATATCTTGGGCATTCGGCAAGGGATGCTGGTCAATATCAATACACTGATTAATGGTGACTTTATAGTCACCGCAAATACGAATACTTTTGTCAGCTTTTGGAATAACTACAATAGGAGCAGCCCACTCACTATGCTCTACTTTTGAAATAATCCCCTCTAACTCTAATCTGTCAGGCTCATTGCCCACAGACTCTTTTAATGCATAAGGGACTGGCCTTGGCTTAAAAAAATTATGAGAGACATCATCTTTTACCTTGATTATTGCCTTGTGAACGTTTAAAGTTCCGAGTTCTCCATTACCTGTTATAGTTTGCAGGGCTGATATTGATTCTGTTTTTGCTTATATCTCTAACGCAGAATCAACTACTATTTATTGCCGTTATTGTCTTCTTTTTATTTGGTTTTCGTCGCTATTCTTTACCACATTCTCTGCATTTTACGTCGCTTCATGTAAATTGTCCTTGATATAGTTTGAACTGATAGTAAAATTTTTATCACTCATGGAAATATAATTGCATGTATGTGACACTCATATTTTTCCAATTAGGATGAAATACACATTGCTTCCAGTGATACATGCACTGCTTGTTAGAAATACGTGCTAATTTAGAAAGATACACTATCAGTCGAAATAGGTGATTATGGAATTCTCCACTCACTAGAATATAAGAAATATTTAATAAACAATTAATTTGTGACCAGGGTGGAAAAGCTTAATTACAATAATACTACCATATATCCCCAGAGCCGAAATTTACAGATATTCTGTATCACTGGATCTACAGATCCAATATATAATCTGAAAAATATCGAAAGTATATATCAAACTTCTGAAGCCAAAATTACATCTGATATGGTTAACTTAACTCTATACAGTGAATGTTTAATCATGTTTCTTCAATGCATCTAATATGGTGACTTTAAATTTAGTTTGTGAAAAACAATGTTTTCAAAAAAGGGACTGATAATGTATTATTAATCGAACTACCGTACTTAACTGCAGTTTGATGATTGTAATTAGTAGCAAAGGTAGCATTAGACACTTATTACCGACATCACTTATTTTACTCGAGTACTCAATAAACTTGAAAATTAGTGACTTAAAAAAAAGATGCAACCAAGCAAATCGATTTGTGTGACATTTTCAAGTTATTCGTGCCCTTCAAGTTTACCAATTTCTTTTATTTCGCTTTTCTCTTTAGGCAACATCTTCTTCAGCCAGACCATCTTAATATCAGTGTATCAAGTAATATGGCTTTCACAACTTACTCGTAAGTGTTACAAAAATAAGAAAATTAAGTACATTAATTTCCCCATCTTCTTGTTTAACGATATGAGATGTGTACGATACACAATGAAGAATTTTCATGTTAGGTCAAAGTGGTAATTTTTAAAATTAACAAAATTAACAAAATCAAGGTCGATGCAATCATGATAATGGACTTTCAATACGAACTAAGTGAGACAAATGAAAGAGGTTGAACGAAGAGCGAAAGTGAGCAATTATAGACTAATTTAAATTTAAAGAAAAAAAACCCAGATAATTCAGATATATCTTTGACGAAGGACGGAACAATCTTGAACTAAACTCAGTGCAGCTAAAGATCTTTCCCCCGGTTTTTCGCGCGATTGTTACCCCCTTGTACAAAATGGGCAAGGTGAGACGAAATGTCAAAAATATGGAAGGGGGTAAATGCTGACAGGACTACCTAATAGTGGGGCGACACTATCGATCGTAGCGGATAGTGCGCCAAAAAATTGGCTTAACAATCCCTTAAAGTAAAGGAAGAGAAGCCGGAAAGCACGGCGGGTGGTGTGCTAAGCAGCAATAAAGTGAATTTAGACATCTAACTTTAAGAAACAAGGCTTTTCCCCTTTTTATAAAATTTCAAGTGACATCATACTAATATATCCTAATACAGTGACTTCTGAAGCGATGTGAGGTAGACGGACTGAAGATAATTGCATTTTCAGAACATAATTTCGTGGTCTAAAAAATCGAAGTTTCAATGTCAGTGTCAATGGTCTAATTTTCACAATTTTTTCTCTGCATTAAATATAATTTGAATTAAACCAGATCTAAATATTTGGTTAAAACATGAAACTACTCTGTCTTAATCCGATTAGCTTGTGTTGCTGAGAAAAGCTTGTACTTATCAAAGTTGTCTTTGTTTCATAGCCCCATCGCTTAGAATAGTTTGTAAGAGCTGACAACTTCCTTTCGATACGTCTTTATTTTCTGTATTTATCTTTATTCTCTTCATTTTACTTACTGTGAACATGGTCTCACTATTTAATATAGTAAAACGAAAAACTGTGTCTCATATATTTGCCCCCTCCGACTTTTTTTTCTCTATCTCCAACTTTTTTGGCTTCTTTTAATGTTTCTGATGATTCTTGTAAAACCAGGGTCAATAATACTGTAAACAGGTTGTTTGTTGTCACCTACCGGACTGAAGAAGTATAATGAATATCACACAGTAAGTACTTAGCAGAGGATACAGTAAGCCAGTAGAAAATATCAGGCATAGTTATCGCTTTCATGTTGCAAACCTTTTGATTTAATATCAACAACTTAGGTACTGGTGATTGGAAACTATTCAGAAGAAGACATGTTTTACTGTTTTGTGGGGTTTTGTGCACAATTTGTCGAAATTCCCAACAATTTTTGTGAAGAAATTTTGTCTGCTACACCAAAGATAGTGGCCTACAGCACAGAAGTCCAATATAAAATATTCGAAATTTTTATCACTTTCAAATTGCAAATCCTTTCATTAAATACCAACAAATTTGGTACCGATATATGCGAACAATTCATGAGAAGCGTTTCTATTGTTTTGTGGGATTTTGTCTAAAATTAATTCCTAATAATATTTGGGAAGAAATTATGTCTCCTACACCAAAAGATATAGGCCTACAGCACGGTATTCCAATCTAAACTATTGGAAATTTGTATCGCTTTCATACTGCAAATCCTTTGGTCTCTGTATTTACTTGTATTTGTAAGATTACAGAAAGTGACCAGTGTATTTAAGGTCAACAGATAATCATTTTGCACATATAAAACCTTTAAACAAAAATAAGTTTTTTTTTGCCGTTATATCACCAGATGTGATCATTACCTGTTATAGCTTACAGTGCTGATATTGATTCTGTTTTATTGGTTACATCTCTAACGCAGAATCAACTAATATTTATTGCCATTATAATTGTTTTCTTTTTATTCCTTCGCTATTCTTTACCACATTTCTCTGCATTTTACGTCGCTTCATGTAAATGGTCTTTAACATAGATTGAATTGATAGTAATATATTTATCACTCATTAAAACATAATTGCTTGTGTATGACACTCATATTGTTTTTTTTTTCAGTTAGGATGAAATAAACATTGCTTCAAATGATGTACTGCTTGATCGAAATACGTGCTAATTTAGAAAAATACACTATCAGTCGATATAGGTGACCATGGAATTCCCCACTCACTAGAATATAAGAAATATTTAATCAACAATTAATTTGTGAGCGGGGGGGGGGGGGGGGGTGGGGAAGCTTCATTACAATAATACTACCATATATCCCCAGGGCAGAAATTTACTGACATCCAGTATGACTGGATCTACTGATCCGATATATAATCTGAAAAATATCGAAAGTATATATCAAACTTCTGAAGCCAAAATTACATCTGATATGGTTAACTTAACTCTATACAGTGAATGTTTAATCATGTTTTTTCAATGCATCTAATATGGTGACTTAAAATTTAGTTTGTGAAAAACAATGTTTCAAAAAAGGGACTGATAATGTATTATTAATTGAACTACCGTACTTAACTGCAGTTTGATGATTGTAATTAGTAGCAAAGGTAGCATTAGATACTTATCACCAACATCAGTTATCTTATTGATTCCTTGCCGTAGGCAGGGAAATCTATGCAGTCCTGATGTCGTGTGTGTGCGCGTGTGTGTATGTGTGTGTTGATTCCTTGCCGTAGGCAGGGGAATCTATGCAGTCCTGATGTCGTGTGTGTGTGTGTGTGACGGTTGTGCAAAATTACTACTGGCAGTGTTTCATTCCTTCGGACACAGTTAACTCAATGTCATTGCAAACTTATTTAGCCTTTTGCAGCCTATGGAAGCCAATCAGGACCATGTCATGTTTGAAATAGCATTTTTCATATGCTGTACTGCATTTGTAAGTAGAGAATAACTTTTACTTTTCAAACACTCCCTCAGAGGCCTCCATAGGTTGTCTCAGTAACTGGGAGGTCATGGGGTCAGATAGCTGTCACCTGCACTTCATTTATCTCTTTGATAGAAGAAAGACTCCTGCCCAGTTTACCACTGACTGTCTCTTGTGTATATTAAGGCATTCCATAAATATTTATCGATGTGTTTGCCTTTATTGTGAGAATAATCTGCAGTTATATATCATCAGAAATACAAGTAGCAAGATGCATTGCTGAGTCTACAGTGTGTTTTCTCAAAATCTTACAATGGCGATGAAGATGGGATCCTTTTATTAAGGACTCTGAAAACCCTCAAGGAAGACCTTAACACTAGAAGAAAATTGATTAAATTCTGACAATTAAAATGGCCTATCCACATTTTCCTGAGTTCAGTCTCGGAGATAATTCGGATCATGCAAGTATTGTCATGTGGTGGGAGAAATGGCTACTTCGATTGGAAAACTTCTTCATTGCATTTGATATCAAGGAAGCTCGTAAAAGGGCAATGTTACTTCATTTTGGAGGGGAAAGCGTTACTGAAATTTTTCAAACACTTAATGAAACTGGAGACTCTACAGATTATGACACAGCAAAAATCAAGCTGACGGAGTATTTTCAACTTATACAAAATACTGACTACGCGATTTTCAAGTTTCGTCAAGCGAAGCAAGGGGAAGGCGAAACGTTGGATGTGTTTACCACCAGGCTGAGGCAATTAGCAAATTATTGTCAGTTTATGGATATAGATAAAGAAATCAAATCACAGATAATTCAGAGTTGCAGTTCGTCACGATTGCGGTGTTGAAGGAACCGAACCGCAACTTAACTGAGATACTTGACTTAGGGAGAGCACTTATGATCTCGGATCAAAATGCTACAGAAATTGAAGGACCAAAAGTGGAAACAGTACAAAGTAAACTACCGAAAAACTGGGACAGCGCCAAAAAGAAATGGTACAAACAAAGCTCAGTGTTGGAAATGTGGTAGTGACTTTCCAGAAGGGCAATGTTGATTGATATCATACTGTAATTGATGTGTGGGTTGGCCATACTGGGTAGGTGATCCCTATTGCTTTTGGTGGACGTCAAATGTCACGGTCATGTCAGGTTACCCAAAATAAAGATCATTTTGAGTTAAAGGCTTGTGGTGTATCAAGAAAAATAACTGCAGTTGATCTTATACTTGTCATGTGGATAATTCAACTTTCTTATAATATAACCATGTGGCAAGGAATCAGAAAGCCTTTTGGCTTTCTGGTTCGAGTACTCAATAAACTGGAAAATTAGTGACTCTAAAAAAACAACACAACCAAGCATATCAATTTGTGTGATATTTTCAATTAATTCATGCCCTTCAAGTTCAACAATTTCTTTTCTTTTGCTTTTCTCTTTAGACAAGATCCTTTTTATTCAGATTCAGACTCTGAATATTTCAGTGTATCAAGTGATATGGCATCCAAAGATAACTCGTAAGTGTGGCAAAAATAAGAAAATTAAGTACATTAATTTCAACTTAATTAGGCAACTGTGATCGAGTTGTTTATCATAATTTTATTACTTCTCTTCGTATGTCATGCAGTTGTGAATAGAAATAGGCCTACACAAAGGGTGGTTTTGCATCTGTATGCTGTCACTGGGACTAGGAAAAGTTGCCAAACCCTCTTCTACCTTCAAAGTGACAACGGTTGTTTAACACTTTGTACTTTTTTTTTTCGAATTTATCGTTTATACATAGCGCCATCATTTTTGATTCCCTGCCATAGGCAGGGGAATCTATGCAGTCCTGATGTCGTGTGTGTGTGTACGTGTGTGTGTGACGGTTGTCCGTAAACACTCTATCTCAAGAAGGGTAACTCTGAGTAATTTCATTTTTGGCATGTAGGTTGCCCATATTGAGTAGATGATCCCTATTGCTTTTGGTATCCAAATCTTGCATATTAATGAGGTTATGGGGTAAAACATAAAAAATGTTAAAGCTGCCATAGTTCCTTATCCGTGGGTCAGATTTGTTTTAAACTTGATAAGGTTGTCTTTTATTAACAGGTTCACGACCCTGTGAAATTTAACGCTTATCAATAGAGAGGAAGGGATAATTTTTCACTATAAAACAATAATAATAGCCTAAACACCATTATTGTGGTTATTATAAACTACCATACAAATTAGTTGAAAAGCATACGGGCTACATTTTCTCATATTAAGTAGATGATCTCTTTTGTTTGTAGTGGAGGCAAAAGGTCATTTGAAGTCACCAGAGGCTTTTTGCTCCAGATTTAAGGCTACAGTACTGCATTTGTAACTTAGTGAGTAACTTCTAGTGTGAGGGGCCTCCGATAAGTTGTCCAGAGAGACTAGTCTTGGTATGGGGGTTCATGGGGTCAGATAGACAAGGTGGCATTAATTCATGCATTGGAATGTTAATGGGTTTATGAAAAAAATGAAGAAAATAAAAAAACCATCCGCTGTGTCATTTATTTGGATAATATCAATATCCAGAGGAACATTTGGTAGCAGAACAAGGTTTCTTAACAATCAAATTGGAGTGCTTTCAATCATATTTCACAATGTCGGAAAGGATGGAGGAAGCAAAAATATTGAGGAGAAATCATAACTTAGGGTCAACTTACGAGGACTTTGAGTGTGTTAAAAGCTACTTGTAACAAGGAAGAAATTATCGCAGAGTCGATAAAGGAAAATTTGCAAAAGGCAGAGCGCCAATTTGAGGCAATGGAAGAGGTTCATGCTGATCTGGCTGGACTGTTGTCTGATGAAGCTTTTGAGCAAGCAAAGCTGGATGTTGGAATGCCAAAAGCATTATACTGAGGAGAGGGAGGAGGAATTGAAAAAGTTAAAGGAGGAAATTGAGTTTGAAATAAGCGTTGGAATTACCTACAGGCAGAAATTACACCATACGATGGAGACCCAAGAACATTCTGGTCCTTTATGAAGAATTTTGAGGTAAATATGGCAGATGAGGTAAGGTTGAGTTATTTGATTCAACTAACAACAGGCAAGACTAGAAGCAGCATTGATTACTGTGTGTTTCTTGGAGCTCAGAGATAATGTTGACTGATGTCATACTCATACTGTACTTGATGTGTGGGTTGTATGGCCTGGGTAGGTGATCCCTATTGCTTTTGGTGGACGTCAAATGTCACGTTCATTTTAGGTCACCAAAATAAAGGTCATATTGGGTTAAAGGCTTGTGGTGTATCAAGAAAAATAACTGCAGTTGATCTTGTACTTGTCATGTGAATAATTCATGTTTGTTGTAATATAACCATGTAGCAAGGAGTCACAAAGCCTTTTGGCTTTCTGGTTCATATTTATTACGTTGGAGGCCTATAATGGGTGCAGCGCCTATCGTAAACTTCAAGTTCTTTTCATCCCTCTGATTCAACGGTAAGACTATAGCTAGACCTTGCAATTGCCCATGCCTCGATTATTTTCTTTCAATCTGCCTTCCAATTTGTAATAATGATTTAGTTGTAGTTCGCTAATTACATTGGTAACACCTGCAGCTGTTTGTGCATTTATTTTGTGCAAACTTGTATTGCCAAATCTTCATACACCATAAACCTTGCCAAATTCCTCGTTACCATGGATACATGTCTCAACACCTGGTCACATTTTTCCCTTTTTGCCTTCCACATCAACGTACAGTGCCCGTGTACAGTGTACGAAAGTCCCAAGATTCTCCGTACATGATGCTCTCCGCACCGCGCACATGGACGTATCACAGGATGGCTTCCGTTTGGCTTTATCCGGGTGGAATGACAGCACGAACTATACGTTCATTGACCTGTTTGCGTTACAAGAAGATCCTGGTTTTCAAGATTTACCGTTAAAAATGACGTCTCAGCCTTATTTTTCTAAAGAATTTACCAAAACTGAAGGTTCAATATGGCTGCCGTTGCGGGTTGTTTGCCTGCTGGATGATTCTGTATTTGTAACGTGTTGTGATGATACAATAGAATCATATGATACTAAACATGGCAGTCTCGTCAATCGACGTCAATTTACTGGTGAAGCCAACTGCATGACAACAACCAGAGATGGGAGGGTCTATGTTGGTTTATTTGACAGTAAGGAAGTGATTGTGTTTGATCGGCGGCTGAATCAGATTAATGAAATCACATTAAAAGGATTAGGAGGAGGCTACCCCGAGGATATGACAGTAAACAATAACAAACTGTTTATCATTATTACAGGCCTCTATGGGAGAGCTTTAATGTTTAATATTAACGGAGGAGATATTGAATATGAATTCAAAGCACCAAACCAACAGTACAGAGATGCATTGTGTATAACAGCCAGCGAAGAGAATAGATTAATTTATACATTATGGTGGGATGATGATGGGGGTAAACGTGTTGTTGTTGTTTATTCTCTCCTTGGGGATCATTCCTCTCTCCCTGGGGGTCATTTTTTTCTCTCTGGTTGTCATCTTTTAGCTTCTTTTCATGTTTCTGATGATTCTTGGAAAATCAGGGTCAATAGTAATGTAAACAGGTTGCTTGTTGTCACCTACCGGACTGGAAAAGTATATGAATATGACACAGTAAGTAGTAAACACAGGATCTAGGCCAGTACAGTAGAAAATATCAGGCACAGTTATCGCTTTCATGTTGAAAACCTTTTGATTTAATATCAACAAATTAGGTACGGATGAATGCGAAAAATTCAGAAGAACACATTTTTTACTGTTTTGTGGGTTTTTTTTTGCAAAATCTGTAGAAAGTCCCAACAATTTTTGTAAATAAATTTTGTCTGTTACACCAATAGATATTGGCCTACAGCACAGTAGTCCAATATAAAATATTCGAAATTTTTATCGCTTTCAAATTGCAAATCCTTTCATTAAATGCCTCCAAATTTGATATCAATGGATGCAAACAATTCACAAGAAGACAGTTTTTACTGTTTTGTGGCCTTTTGTGTAAAATTTGTAGAAATTCCCAACAATATATGTGAAGAAATTATGTCTCCTACTTCAATAGATATAGGCCTACAGCACAGTAGTCCAATCTAAACTATTGGAAATTTTAACGCTTTCATACGGCAGATACTTTGGTTTCATATCAACAAATTAGGTACTGACGATCAATTCAGGAGAAGACAGTTTTTACTCTTTTTTTTGAAAAAATTTTGTGTGCTACACCATGAGACCTATACTTACAGCACAGTGAGTCCAATACAAAATATTAAAAAATTTTATCATGCACTTTCATATAGCACATCCTGTGATTACATATCAACAAATTAGGTGTCAATGAATACCAATAAAACAGAAGAGGACTATTTTCATGATTTTGACATTTTCCTGCCACATTTTTGGAAAATTTTAAGTCGTATGTCTTGGACAGTCTTTGACTGTGCACTAACGCCAACACCGGACATACACCAGGCCAATTTAAAATATACTGTAGGCTTAAGGAATTTTTTGTAACTTTCAAAATTGCAAACCCATTTCTTGAGTATACACAAATTAGATTCTCATGAATACGAACAACGAAGGGAAAGATCAGTTACAGGCTTTGGATCCTTTCCTTCAAATAAGAAGAAAAACGTAGGACATTTTTTAAAGAAACCAGCGTGTGTACTAGCACCTAACATATAGTCCTACCTTAAAACTATTAATTCAGAAAAATTTTGCTTGAATATGCACAAATTGAATATAACTGACTTGGTCAAAGACAAATTTCACTGTTTGCACGTTTTTTCTTTTCAAAGTTTGGCAAAATATAAAGAAACTGCTAACAGGTTACCTAGAAACTTTGACCGGCCTGTAAATATTTTGCTCTTGGTTCAATGTTATTTGTAAGACGGTGCTTACATCGAGATGTGACAGCCCCAGCGTATCTGTTTGCAAAGCTGTTTGACATTCGATCACCATCGCCAGTACCCCCTCTACAAGTCACAATTGATAGAGTCTTACACTTAAATGTACACTGCATACCTTAGCCGTAACTGTCCATTGAAGTTTTAAGATAATTTGTAGTACTGCGACTGACTCTTTAACCAAATACCTAGAGCATCAAAAATAAAAACCAGGAATCAAGTTGATAGAACCTTCATTGAGCTATACATCCATATCTCCTGAAACATTTTGTTATGTAAAATGCATGATAGAAATCCTGAATTTGTTTCCGTCACTAAAATCCTATGTTACTCAGTAAGTGTAAGCTCGTCTTTTCAATTTTAAGTGTACTGTACGGTATAGGGTGACCAACTCCATTGTGTAGAATCACAGTAGTTGTAGATTAGACAGGCCCGCAAGGCAGCAACCTGTCATAGAGGGCGTCCTATAGGTCAACTCAAACGACGCAGACACAGTAGAAGACCAGAAACACGTTACTCGAGTTTTCTCTCTTTATTAACCCCAACTTCCGTCTACTCGTATTTCTGTCTTTATGTCTGTATATCTGTACCGTATGTCTGTCTAACTGTCTGTCTGTCTGTCTGTCTGGTGACTAAATGTAAAATTAACAGAAAGATGATCAAAGAATTTACTTTGTTTTTGGTGCAACAAATACTACTATCATTGTTTGTTATTTATTATGCACTTAAGAAACTTATATTACTCAACGATCGTTGAACCATGCATTCACACTTCATTTTACATCGAATCTCTGTACGGATTAGGTAATTTCTAACTGTAACTTTGTTCTTGAATACTTCATACTATCACTAGAACGATCGTGGGGTAAATCGGAAAAAGAAAATCGAAACGACATAAATACACTGAAGTGGACACACACTATACAACATAAAACATAAAACGCATCCTCACGTGAATACGACCGCTCTTAGCCCGAAGTCACTCAACGCTCTCTGAGACCGGTGTTTACCGAAAACTGCATGAACCCTCTCTGTGCGACTTCTGTTACTGCGTCCACATGCTCTATTTAAACCAAATAAATTCGTCGGTAAAGTAAAGTTTACTTCACTTATTTTACACTTACATCGTGACTGTGGAATGTTTACTTCCCAACACAAAGGATTCAATGACCAATTCCACCTTGCCTACACTCCACTGAGCACAGTCTCTACTTGGAAGGCGACCGCAGTTACTATGGCAACCGTTCACATGAGCGCATTGTGTACATTTACAGTGAAATCCGCGTTGGCCCTATAGGTTTCCCACGTGGTGATTAGCTAAACAATAATTATTTCCACAATTTCGTTTATCTTAATCAACAATACATGACTTCAAGGTATCTTGTTTCTTAACATAAAGTTCTTAAATATTTGGAAATAGATCAATATGAATACATTGCTTAAACCAAAAAATAACTTCACACAAATTCGGACACATTGTCTCATAAAGTGTGTCGACTTCGCTGTTATGTGTTTCACGATACGAACATGAGTAATACGTGACTGCCTTGGGGAAAATTAATATCCTTAAATACAATTACAATCGGGGTTTAAAGTAACAAAAAGGTCAACATACCGTGCTCCTTTACAGTTTTAACACTATACTTCGTAAGTTTTAACTTCAAAACTCGTTGGTAAACAGTAAATTTGGACTATTTCACTCTTGTAGCGATAGGCACAAACGTCACCCCTTTCTCT
Organism: Stichopus chloronotus; assembly: GCA_021234535.1. NCBI lineage: Eukaryota > Metazoa > Echinodermata > Holothuroidea > Aspidochirotida > Stichopodidae > Stichopus > Stichopus chloronotus. Next base: position 6,297,932 of record CM037850.1, read on the forward strand.
TCAATCGGTCTCTGCTCTTGTTGCCGAACGAAGGAATGACTCTAGGCTCAATATACATCTTATTTAGGTACGAACAAAAAAAAAAAAAAAATGGAAATGTGGCTTCTAAAGGTCTTTGGTTGTCATCTTGATCGTATTTGGTCAAGATGCCGTGACATGTCTACGCAACGGATTAAATTACACTTTTTAACCAAAAAAAAGAAGGAAGAACTATAAAATAGATCGAGCACGAAACTTAATGAGTATTCATGAGATGAGCAATGAGGCCGCTGGCCGCTCGACGTTGTAACAAAGACATTCCAAACTCAGGAAATTGAGGGCAGGTTAAATTAGTTTTCAATCCCAAACAGTACTGTACATGCTGCAGTTATAGTGTGTATCAGATCATTTAGTGAGACTCACAGGGTTGCAGCAAGTGGTAGCGTTGAGGACCCTGCATAACTATAGGAGAGGGTGGGGTGGTAGATTGTCTTAGAAAGCATCCTATAGAAAGTGACAGCATGGACCCTGTAAAACCACAATCCTGATCATGGTTTATCATAATTTAGTGAGGAAGAAATGGTACCATGCAGTGCACCAGTCCCTATGGGTTGCAGCAGGGGCACAGTAGGGAGGGGTGTCGAACATACAGTGTACTTAGTGTAGACCTCATACTGTACCTGTACATCCCATTAGCCCACACTATTGGTTATTGGTAATGTATAGTAGTAATTATGTCAAGGAGACTGTGACCCAGAAGACTGTTAATGTTGTCCCATCCATGACATTGGGAAATGTGTCCACGAAACTGATAAATTTCTGTGTTTAGCATAAATTTCCCAGTCTGCAGTAAGTATGGTCGATTAAGCTTTAAAACATTCCGAATTTAGAAGTAGATCCTGAAAATAACTTACCTATTGTACCAAAGTGACCCCAGCTACCATACCGACATTCAGAGAGATTTTAGTTTTACTTTAACAATTGCCTGTCCCGTGCACTGACGAGTCTTAACTATAATAGAAAATATTACTGAAATTGAAATAGTAATAGGTTTATCTAAGTGAGGCTGATTCTGAATATTGTCATTTAAGTCATTTATTTTGAGTAATGTTTTCATTGTGCAAATTGTCCAGTCTGTGACACAGACTATCATAAAATGATACCTGGTGCAAGTGGTCATGGCATGGTACTGGTACTACCAATTTGTAGCCCTGTAGCTTTGAGTTGTAGTCATATTATGAGTGCTAAATAATTGACAATGCACATGGTGTTCCATTCACATAAAAGTACACTTCCAACATTTTATGCCATTTATTGCATTCTTGTAAGATGTTTAGTAGGAAGCACACTTAATTTGCTTGAATACAGTGTAACATGTTAGGAGATTCACTGTATAATGAATTAGTGCAACTACTGTAGATGTCCACAATCTCAATCGGCTTCAATACGGCGCTTGCTTGCAAATTCAGTTCTTCTAGTTTCTCTCATGTGTTAACAGTTTGATATTGGGACACTACTGTCAGTCACAGTGTCCTTGAATGTGTGTTTTCCATACAGGACATGCATTGCTATGACAGTACCAATTGGGGACAACATTACAGTGATTTGCAATTGTATCAAAGAGATAACTCCAGCCATAGATATCATTTCAGAGTACAAACATCAGATTTCTCTTTTAAATCATAATGAATCATAGACCACAAGAATTAAATTATGTGCTCTCTGTGATATCTGGTCTCCTCTCTGTATTCTTAAAAAATTCTACAGTATATGGATTAGTCATTTTAACTTTTTCTATGGAACAACAACATTTGGATTCATGTCTTGCAATTGAGTTAACCTTTGTTGGAGCCGGGGGAGGGGGGAGGGGAGGTTCACTGCTTGAGCTAAAGTCACAGCACTCGGTTGTGAGATGTGACGTATGGACCATGCATTCCCATGCTGTCATTTACAGAAACAGTTGTAATGTCTATGGGGTGACTTTAATTTTTACGTGCAGTCTTATACCTGTACAGTAGTCTTGTAAACAAGCCGTAAGGACAGAAATGCAATGTACAGGACAGAAGGTATGTTTCTTTGAAATTAAATGTATGCAATGTTTACCATTTCGTTATTACATCTTTTCAGTCTGATTGAGATATAGATGACAATAGAAATTGCAGTACCAAGTCAGAGTACAGTATCACATGAGCTTCTGACTATACTGGTAGGCTAGCTACAGTAATAGACTGTCCTCCCCCAAGCCAGACAAATGGTAGGTGTACTACGTAGTACACAGAACATGTAAGAAGTGTATATATACTAGTACTGTATGGGCAAAATCTTCATTCGGCTTGAATATATTGTTGCTATAAAACTACTGGAAATATGACTAATCTTGCTAATCACAATGAAAAAAATAAAGATGAACTTGCAGTTTCTCCTTAGTGTACACTGTACAGTAAATTGTGGCCCATCAATTTCTAATTGTTCCCTTGTCAGCGAGATATATGTAATTCTGTAAATTCAGTAAGCGAGACTAAGCAATACTTACAATGTAGATGTGATACTGTATCTAGAGAACATTTATCCACCTTATGGTCAGGAGGAGTTCTGGCCTGTAGCACTGTAGAAATGATGTTTCTCATACACTGTACTGCACACTTATTACACTGCACTAGCTTTATCTAGTATTATCAATCATGTTGTAAACATGTGTCAGAATTTCGTGGTCCTAGACGAAGTCACAACTCAACACCACACTTTATGATGAAGTATGCACTATGCAAGCACGTGCCATTGATACTATTTTACAAGATTCAGAATCTCGTGGGCACAGTATTTCAAGAAGTGACATGTTTTCATGAAGCTGTACATGTAAGTGAACCACTTTAAAACATTGAAAAGAAAATGTTTGCAGTTAGTCTGAATGTCATTGGCCAACAGGTGTCAAATTCCTTAAAAGCCCTGGAAATCCAAGAGAATCTTGTACTGACTTTTTAAACTAATCGGCAAAGTACTTACTGTATCTACCAAAGTGTGTGGTAAATTACATACATATAATGCTTTACGGCACAGCATGCAACTGTACACTCACAGTATGTAGTCGTGTCACGTTGCTTTGTTTTTCATCCAATAAGGTGTTTTCATTTGGAAAGTGGCGTCACTGTAAAACCTCTGTAGTGTATCTTTAATATCATTGCTGTAACATTAGTCATAATACAACACTTTGTAGCTTCAGAATTATAACCATTTGGGTCTACACTCAGATAAAAGAAATCACGGAGGTGCTGAGACCAATGTGCAAGGGGGTCATAGTGAAGATGTGGTGATCTGAATCAAAGTGCAGGGGTGGCATAGGATTTTATCACATGAGAACCAGATAGAACTATCCAGGTGGCTCTTTACCTTACCTAACTACTGTAGCTTTTACAGTATATGCACAGTAGCAGGACATGGCCTTTTAGGGGTGTCTATATTCACTGTGCCGGGTCATGTTTAATTTATTTTCCTACCATTGATGCTCATGACCACAAATCTCAATGAACAATGTGAAAGATTGCCACATGGTTGGTACAGTGTAGACACATACTGTACTAATAATATAAACAATGCATATAAACTTATGATAATTATACAGTACAACAACTTTTCATCTATACATGCTGCATATTGTACTGTACGCTCATTGTACTAAGAGTTTACAGCATACTGTAAGTTATGAGTTGGCCTATACTGTAGGTTCAGTACTATCCTACTTACTTGAAAAGCTCACAGTATAGAAATATGAGCTTTCAAAGTCAGTGAAATGGATTCAGTGATGCATGTGGTATACATGTATTGTACACTGGTGGGCTACTGTAGATGCTCATTGAATGATACAATTGCCCAGAGGTGATGGTTCATGTGGACTGTTTGGGTCACCTAGTCCACACAGACTTTCCATGTACTAAAATCATTTCTCGAGATAACATTTTTCTGCATGATAGAACATGAGGTGATGTCGAGTCATACCATCATGGTTAGGGTTTGTTCCTTCGATGAAACCTTAACATGTGAGGATTGGCTATGTGGGTCAGCACACAACTGAATATTCAAATTTAAGATCAGAAAAAGACATATCTAGCACTGCAGCTGTTGACGTACTTTACAACATGTGATACATTGTTAGATGCTGTATGTCTCTGTTCACTTAGTATAGCTTACACAAACTATGTACATCTATGGCAGTGAATTTGTTCTTCATTCAACAAAAATACAAAATTGTAACCATTTAGTCCTGGTTTTTGTATTTCATGTAACATGGAACATTGTAGAAATCACTCTTCATCCAAGATAAACTTGATTCACATTGTAGGCATATACTGTAAACAGTTTACTACTTGCTAACAGCTGTGCATATATAGTTATACTATGAAGGAAAGTACCTGATTGAAAGTAATAGCACTCTGTGTTCAGGATTTCCCTCATTTGGCTTTCACTTGAGTGTTAGCAATGGCTAAGTATAGTCACTCGCGAGAGGGAGTTCTGGGGATTTATGTGGGTGTTGTCATCTTAAAGCATACTCTCATCCTGTATGAATAGAGAAGATCTGTGAAAATGACAGCATGCATGGTTGTATGGAACTGAAACCTTTCTTGTTTTTTTCCTTCATCAGAATGATATCATCAGTCGTGAAAATCTGCTGACATTGATTGAATTATTGATTACCAAATATGACTGCCAGAAACTGCTCAACTACTTTAAAGTTCCAGCTGAAGAAGCAAAGACCATCCAGGAGAATGATGAACCATCTAGGACTCTTCTCCAACATCTTAGAGAGACAGGCAAGATTTCTGCTGTGGACATCAGTCTTTTACTGACAGCTTGCAATGACCAGGGAATTAGTCAAGTGGCAGAGGCATGGGCCGACTACCAAAAATATGTCTTACGTTAGTATCAGAGCACATTGTAGCTCGAAGTCCCCTTCTAATTTGCATTAATTACTATGTTAAAAGATTATTTCATGTACTGTGCCTATGTAAATCCCCAATCTCCTAAAATTTCTAAATCGTCAACCAATGTTACAGATTCGTTCTCACATTGCATCAATCAAAACAGAACACCTCAAAGAATACTGTCTCTATACTTGTGAAAAAGATAACAAGTATTGTGAGATATCGATGTTGCAGGATGGTCCTACAGACACACACAATAGTAACACAGGATACAATAAACAATCCCCTTCAAGCTGCAAGAATCCTCAAATTTTATATACTGCATAGCCAAGCCCTACTTGTCTATTTAATGTTGATATAATTTATTGACATGTGGCTGACTCTTCCAAGTGAACTCCAGAGCATCCAAGCTAAAAGCCAGATCTAATAGTGACCACACATATTATTGAACTTTGCACCCCTTGTCCAAAACATGGTATGTACCTGGAAGAAAAGTTAATTTTTTCGTTTAATCGATAATCATGAACTTTTTAATCACGTCGCTGTGTATGAGTGTGTTTTTTTTTATCTTGTTTTCGTGATGTCTACCTTGTAAACACAATATCTCAAGAAGGAGAACTTGGACAGATCTTATATTTGGTAGGTAGATGTACCGTATTGAAAAAAAGACAAGAAAGCCAAGAGGCTTTGTGATTCCTTGCTACTAATACATGCACCTCCATTAATTTTTTTCAAGTTGCAATTTACTGTAGTAACCACAGGCAACCAGATGAAGCCATTAATACGGTACATTATTTTCCAATACCTACTGCACGCATGTAATGTAAGATAACACTGGAGGCCAAGAATTCTCCATCCTGCACAGTGGTAGCCTAGGTACAGTATGAATTTTCTAGGAACAAGAGATATACACATTTGACAGTTGAAATGATTGCCAACTATATAAACTACATAAATTCCTCCATCTACCCCATCATATGACCAAGTAATAACTTATTTATCGCTGTTGTACAATAAGACTTTTCCCTAAAAGAAATCTTTGATGTACAACTATCTCCACTTCAGAAAACAAATCTATTCCACATTATTTGATGACAGAAGGAGAGCTGTATCTCAGATAATGATTCCTCTGGGAAAGATAGGCAGGTCAACCTTTTCTCCCCATTTTCCAAAAGGTCATTGGTCAATCACCTTTTTCAGACAAAAAAATGTCTCACATGGAATTAATCAATTAACCAATAATGGCTTTGAAAACTAAGTGAGCAGTTTTAACTGTCAAACCAAGAGTAATAAATAAAAGGAGCATGATACCAAATACTGTGCTGCTGAACTGGGGACTAGATAGAAACTCAAAGCTGTATTGTACCTGCTGAACTTTATCAACCAAATTGGGCTTTTAGGTACTTTACAGATGCTTTCAGGACATATTTTATCAAAAACTAGCATAATGCCAGCTGAAGATGCATAGATGAAGTTTCATCACTATAAGTCAACGACTTGTGAAATTAGTACAGCAACTGCACTGTATAACCTAACTGACAGGTAAAAGTTTTCAAACTGGAACTTCCTGAATATGCAAGCATTGTCAGTCTTTGCTTGAAAGGGAGCTCAAATACCTTCTACTCATAGGAAAAGACAGAAAAGTGAAACAACACCAGCAATGGTCTTATCATTTGTATTCAAGGACCTCAGATGACCTTTGTCTCACATCAAAACCAAAACCAATATTGATATAGTCCATCTAAGCAGAACAACTTTAAAGTGTGAAATTGTCTCCCTTTTGTAAATAGTAAAATTATCTCCCCCTTGTGAATAGTGTGTTTACAAGTCTTTGTCATGTTATGAATGACCTCTGATGACTCCAAATGACCTCTGATCTCTAGAAACACCCTCATCTTAATATTATGGAGAGTCCTAAATACCCTTAAAGTTAAAGTTTGTGCAATGTGTGGTTCATGAGATATTGCAAACATGGTTTGTCTATAGTCTGTGACCGCTGATGACCTGACATGACCTCTGACCTCTAGAAACACCCTCATATTATTTACTTAGAAGTCTTACATACCCTGCAAGTTTAAACTTTGTGCAATGTGCGGTTCATGAGGTACTGCAAACATGTTTTGTCTATAGTCTGCCCGCAGATGACCTCTGGTGACCTTTGGCATCCACCAAAATCGATAACAGTCAGTTTAAATGCCCTACCCACGCACTCACTTTGGACTGTTTTGCACATTCCCTTCAAAAGATAGAGTGTTCAAAAGCTTTTACATTATGACTTCTGATGACCCCAGATGACCTTTGACCCACAAGAATACCCTCACAATCTCAGTTACTTAAAGGGTAGTACATACCACCCAAGTTTGAATATGATGCAACTTAATGTTCTGAGATACTGCAAACATAGTTTAGACACATTCTCCCAGATGGTGAACTCAGATGACCTTTGACCTTCACCGAAAACAATCCCAGCCTAGATCTTTATATCTCCTATCAACACACCAACTTTGACCCACCTTGCACTTTCCCTTCAAAAGATAGAGCGCTCACGAGATTTTGTCTCTCACACACACACACACACACATACTGTACGCAGGCACATACACCGAATCACCATCGCAAAGATTCCTTGCCCGCCTTCGGCAAGGAATCAAAAACCTATTGCTTTTGCTGGAGGTCAATGTAAATGGGCATTTGTAAAACATGAAACCAGCCAAAATCAGCCAAAACAACCACAAACCACCCAAAACCACCCAAAACCTCCTCAAACCACCCAAAACCACCCAAAACCACCCAAAACCTCCCAAAACCACCCAAAACCACCCAAAGCCACCCAAAACCAGCCAAAACCACCCAAAAGCAGCCAAAGCCACCCAAAACCAGCCAAAACCACCCAAAACCAGGCAGAACCACTCAAAACCAGCCAAAACCAGCCAAAACCCCCCAAACCACCCAAAACCACCCCAAACCAGCCAAAACCACCCAAAACCGCCCAAAACCAGCCAAAATCACCCCAAACCAGCCAAAATCACCAAAACCACACAACATCACCCAAAACCACCCAACTCCAGCCAAAGCCACCCAAAACCACCCAGATACACCCCAAATCTGCCGAAACACGATATGATTCAGAGGGAGTCAGACAGGCGTACTGCACGTGCCCACTATCATGATGATGTCTTCCCAAATGTGCCCCGCACATTTCAAATCGAAAATTTCGATGTGTTCTTTAATTTTTTTTATTTGGGGAGCATTTCCGTGGTATGGTTGTGCCGATCTTCTGTTTGTCGTCTTATTACCTTTTAATGGTTGCATTGCAGAGTATTTTCATGTGTCGTCGTCATACATGTTTGCTGATATAAAATTATGTTCTTAACGACTGAAGTAGCATTATGAGGTACGAATTAATCCAAGCCCATAGCTTCGATTCTTGGATTTACTCAGCGAGTCGTGTGATTTTTTTTTTTTTCTGATTTTCATCTGCGTTGGTGTCCATGAATAGTTATGTTATATGTTCCTGCGCACACAAGTAAAATGCAGATTCGACGTACAGGTGAACAGTGACGCAGGCATTTCTATTGTTTTATTAACTGCTAATCGCCATTTTAGCCTGCTTGCAAGACCCTTTGAATCTTGAATCTTATCATAGTGTGTAAAACAGAAGGCCCTTTTGAAATATTACTGGCTTTCACTCAGGGAAAATAGAGGAAATGATTGATTGCTTCAAGCCGCACCTCACCCAGTAGCAACTCTGTTCATTGTAGCTTGTACTGACAGTGACCTGTGCAGTTAATGCGCAAGCTGCCTGGTATAGTCGTGTTCCTGTACTGATAACTACCATACCACGACCAACGACATAGTGCGATCATTGTGTTCTTGGTTGTTTTTGATTCCTTGCCGTAGGCAGGGGAATCTATGCAGTCCTGATGTCTTGTGTGTGTATGTATGTGTGTATGTATGTGTGTAAGGGTGTGTGTGTGTGTGTATATGTGTGTGTGACGATTGCTCGTAAACACTCTATCTCAAGAAGGGTAACTCTGAGTAATTTCATTTTTGGCATGTAGGTTGCCCATATTGAGTAGATGATCCCTATTGTTTTTGGTGTCCAAATCTTGCATATTAATGAGGTTATGGGGTAAAACATAAAAAAATGTTAAAACTGCCATAGTTCCTTATCCGTGGGTCAGATTTGTTTTAAACTTGATACGGTTGTCTGTTATTAACAGGTTCACGACCCTGTGAAATTTAATGCTTATCAATAGAGAGGAAGGGATAATTTTTCACTATAAAACAATAATAATAGCCTAAACACCATTATTGTGGTTATTATAAACTACCGTACAAATGCATATGGGGCTACATTGTGCAATGGGAGTTTTTTAATTCTGTCGCACACAGTTAACTCAATGGGATTGCTCCCTACAGTACTGCATTTGTAACTTAGTTAGTAACTTCTAGTGTGAGGAGCCTCCGATAAGTTGTCCAGAGAGATAGTCTTGGTATGGAGGGTCATGGGGTCACATAGACAAGGTGCATTATTTCATGCATTGGAATGTTAATGGGTTGATAAAAAAATGAGGAAAATAAAATATCATCTGTTCTGTCATTTATTTGGATAATATCAGTATCCAGAGGAACAGCTGGTAGCAGAACAAGGTTTCTTAACAATCAAATTGGAGTGCTTTCAATCATATTTCACAATGTAGGAAAGGATGGAGGAAGCAAAAATATTGAGGAGCAATCATAGCTTAGGGTCAACTTACGAGGACTTTGAGTGTGTTAAAAGCTACTTGTAACAAGAAAGAAGTTATCGCAGAGTCGATAAAGGAAAATTTGCAAAAGGCAGAGCGCCAATTTGAGGCAATGGAAGAGGTTCATGCTGATCTGGCTGGGTTGTTGTCTGATGAAGCATTTGAGCAAGCAGAAAGCTGGATGTTGGAATGCCAAAAGCATTATACTGAGGAGAGGGAGGAAGCATTGAAAAAGTTGAAGGAGGAAATTGAGTTTGAAATTAGCGCTGGAATTGCCTAAGACGGAAATTCCACCATAAGACCCTAGACCCAAGAACATTCTGGTCCTTTATGAAGAATTTTGAAGTAAATATGGCAGACAAGCTGAGTTCAGATGAGGTAAGGTTGAGTCATTTGATTCAACTAACAACAGGCAAGACTAGAAGCAGCATTAATTACTGTGTGTTTCTTGGAGCTCAGAGATAATGTTGACTGATGTCATACTCATACTGTACTTGATGTGTGGGTTGTATGGCCTGGGTAGGTGATCCCTATTGCTTTTGGTGGACGTCAAATGTCACGTTCATTTTAGGTCACCAAAATAAAGGTCATATTGGGTTAAAGGCTTGTGGTGTATCAAGAAAAATAACTGCAGTCGATCTTATACTAGTCATGTGAATAATTCATGTTTGTTGTAATATAACCATGTAGCAAGGAATCACAAAGCCTTTTGGCTTTCTGGTTCACCGCATTGTTTTTACTTCGCTATTTGAAGAAGTATCTTTACCGCCAGGATCCGTTGCTGGCGGATTATATTAGGCCTAGCATTACTCCGGCTTCTGTTTTAACAGAGTTTGTAGCTTAATTTATATGCAGGCATTACTTGGCATGTGTGAGTTTTCTTTCACTATGATGGTGTTTCGTGCGCGTTCTCGAAGCCATACATTGTGGCTCTTAGTGTGTGCCATTATACCATCTAGGCCAGGCTTATTTGTTTGTGTCAAGGCTTGTCCATCTCATTTAAGATGTACATATCTATTAGCTCAAGGAGTACGTGTTACTGGGCGGATCTGCAATCAGGGGTGCAGCATATGTCCACACTCCACAGTCCTAAGAGGCTTCTTGCAAGCTCAATTCTTCTAGTTGAAACTGTATTTCATACTCATACACAGGGCATATGGAAATGAGTAACAAACTGGGATGTGGCATCCCCTCCTCGGGTGTTATAGTCTTTTATTCTGTCCAATGCCTACCCCCTCCCCAACCGCCCCTCGATTAGTTGACACAGGCTACCCTGCAAGTCTTTTATTCTGTCCAATGCCTAACCCCTCCCCACCCCTCGATTAGTTGACACAGGCTGCCCTGCACGTATAGCCTAAGACTATAGTGCTCAGTTCCATACCTAAAGTACAATGCTGTGTCATATTACAGGTCTACTTAGCATTTATCGGCAAGTGCTAAGTCTACACGCACATGATAAATCACACGGTATATGCGAAGTGCAACATCGTAATCACGATCTGCTGACTCAAAGCGATACAACGTTTGATTGGTAGGAAGTAAACCTCTCTGTCATGCACAGGTTTCGCCTGTATATATTAATTCCCCTGTTCAAAACACCGCGAATACGCTCTCATGAATCCTAATGCCTTCCTCATGCACATGTTGAGAGGTTTCACCACGATCCAGTACACGACGCGACCTGGTAAGCATGCCATGATATTCCATCAGTTGCAGCATAGGTGAAAAATCAGGTACAGCTTGTAGAATGAGTATGAACCAACGATGCAAACGATGTCTCGAAATCCAGATGCCCTCGTAAAGAAGGTTCCAGATGAAACGTCCCACTGGTTCATTTAAATGTATAGCCCAACTCCCCTTTTCATGATCATTATTTGTTAGCCATTATACACCTTTACAAAAGCAAAGCACATCCCTTCATCAGTGGGCCTATGCATGACCTGAATAAACCACAGACAAAACCAAGTCGTGACTGAGTCACAACACTCCATCTCTCTCTGAGAAGATAGAAAACTCAGGGAATTTCTGCTATTAAAATAGTTCTGCTATTAAAATAGTAGAGAGTCGAGTTGATAACTACACTCAGTTGCTAAACTAGTTGCAAATAATTTGACATGCTAAGAAAAGAGACACTTTACTACATTTCTGGGATGAACTTGTCACACTGATAAAGTCTTACAGAGAGTCTTTGCACAGCCAGCTGGTCAAAATGTAAGGAGGAAGATAAGGTTGCAACTGAATTGACAGACATTTTTAAAAGTATGGGCAGATGGGGTGGGGGGGGGGGGAGGTGGGGTAGACATGGCATTCCTGAAATAGAAGCCAAGAACTCCAGTAGGGGAAGCCCAGGCTAAATCAAGTTAGAGTCCCATATCTCTGATAGCAAAATTTGGTAGGCCGAAGAACTGACCTATGGAGACCACGCAGTTGGTCCGCCGAAGAAAGGGCCATTGGCTCGAATGCATATAATCATACAAGATTTTGTTCAACCAGGTGGCTCCGGTGGCCCTCCGTCGGCCACTTTGGCACTGGCGGTCAGATATTTCTGGCTGGGTCATATATGGTCTGTGTTCAAGTCAATTCATTTTTATCCAGTATCATGTATCGCAACCATTGACAACGTTAAACAATTAGACATGAAGGACTTTTGAAAAATATCGTCTTAAACTAGCAACCTTGAAGGAAACAACACTCAAGTAAGCAAGGCATCTAAAAATTGGCAAACTCATACCTCTGACGCTGTATACGCTAGAAAAAAAAACAGGGACCGGATTCAGTCACCTGATATTTAGACGGCAACATTTCCTTTCACCATTTTGGGTTATTATGGCTGTTTTTGACTTCTGTTGGGTAGTTTTGGTTGTTTTGCGGTGGTTGTTGCTGTTTGGGGGTGTTTTTGTCTGGTTTGGGGTGTTTCGGGCTGTTTTTGGCTGGTTATGGGTGGTTTTGGCTGGTCATGGGTGGTTTTGGGTGAGTTTTGGCTGGTTGTGGCTGGTTTTGGGTGGTTTTGGCTGGTTTCAGGTTTTACAAATGCCCAATGTAAATGGGGGAAAATAGCGAAATCCTCGTAATCACGACATCTTAAGTACTGCAGGAAAGCTTGTACAAATCTCATGCTTGGAATGCAGGTGTACTGTATCAAGTAAAAGGACCCTATCGTTTTGTTGGATGTCAATGTCATTTGGGGTCAACAGGAGTCAAGTTGTAAAAACTTTGTAAACACAACATTTCAAGAAGGAAAGCTTGGACAAATCTCGTATTTGGTACGTACAGTAGGACGTTGAGTGAGACACTATTTCATTTCTGATGGAGATAAAAGGTTATTTGGGGTCAGTAAGGTCAAATTGTGGACACCTTGTAAACACAGTATGTAGGGAACCATAGACAGATTCCATGTTTTATTTGGAAATTTTATTTATTTTATTATTTACTCTGAGAAGAACCCTACTTGGTGGAGGTCAATCATCATTTCAGGTCAACAGGGTTCCAGTTGTGAAAACCGTTGTGAATGTGATATATCTCAATAAAGGAAGCTCAAGCAGATCTCATATTTTGTAATTACATGTACCATATTGAATAGAAGAACGTTATTGTGTTTTGTCAGAGGTCAAATAATGAAAAACCTTGTAAGCTTATCTCAAAAAGCGAAGCTTGGACTGATCTCATACTTGGTGCAGTATGTAGGTGTATTGCATTGCACACAAGAACCTGTATTGTTGTTGTTGGTGGAGGCCAAAGGTCATTTATCATCAAAAGGAATCAAAATGTCAGGACCGTGTAAAAATGTGTCAAGTATTAAAGCATGATCAAAATTTATGTATGTTACATTATTATAGGTGTACCATACTGAGTACAAAATTCCTATTGCATTTGGCAGAGATCAAATGTAAGTTGAGGTCATCAAAGGTCAGATACTAAAAATGTTGTAAACATTGCATTGTTATTGGTAATACATGTATACAATAGGTGTTTGGTACTAAGTGCAAAAGCACCATGTACATACTGTAGTATACATAGAATCGCAAGACAGGAAATCAGGACTTAATTACTGTAGTGTTTAGTTATGTTGTGTGCATTATGTCTATCAGTCATCAACTAGGTCAACAGATGTCACATTGGAGAGAAAAAACATGTGAGATTCCTCATGTTGTTAATTAGAGTTAGGCAATCCCTTACCAAAGAGTTACTTCAGCGTGATTTCACCATGTTTTCACTGCGAAAGGATCCTTCCACTGCAGGGCTTTTTATGACTCCACTTTTCCAGCAACTTTATCAAAACTTTACAGCAGAGGGAATATTACTTCACAGGAAGGGGTCTTTGTTATGACTAGTTTCCACTGAGTTACCAAAAGGGAACAATTACTTCACAAGATTGGCCATTTTCTTGTGACAGATTGCAAGCACTTCTCATTACAGAAATGTTATTTTATGAGAAGATTTTCTCTTGAGACTGATAAATGCAAATGCAATGCCAGAATCTCCAACCTTTTTACAACTGACCTCCAGCAACTAGGCCTATTTTTTCTGCATACTTGTAATTTGATACTTGGTGTTGTAATGAGTTGAGTAATTGACTCGACTCGAGTCTGACTGGAGTCGTAATTTTTTATGACTCCATTTGACTCGAGTCACTTGGGTCAAAAGACTCGACTTGAGACAGAAGTTTCAGAAAGTGCCAATGACCCTACTCAAGTCAGTATGCAGACAGGCCCCAACTTGACTCAAGTCATTTTGCCGGATCACTCTACTTGATTCAAGTCTTTTCATACAATGACTTGGGTCAAACCATCAGCACACAATATGATATTAAATACTGTTTTGGTGTACATTTCAAGACATGCATGACTAGTTGATTAATTGGAAACAGCCATAGAAACACCTAACCTGTTGTAATCAACTTCATGATTGTTACTTTGCTAGCTGGTATTGCTTTAAATCCAATATTTTTTTTTACATTGTATGTTCTTGATGTAAAAAGAGTACTATCAATCAATGATAGTTACTGTTGGATTCCACAAAGAAGTACGTATAATCATGTGTGTTGATTTAGGAGGATGGGGAGACATGTTCTTTTTGCTTTTTTGAGGGGAGGTGACACTAACACATGTGTCCCTTTTCACTTTTTTTTAAATGAGGAGGCACAATTTTCGCCCCAGCAACGGTTTCGGGTTCTGGGATGACCAAGTCAGCATGTTGAGCAATTATATAAATAATTGCTTGTCTGATCTAGTATTATAGGTCAATTCTATGTCAATATGCTCTTACTGACAGAGAAGAAAATGACAGAGAAGGAACTGATTAGTAGACTAAGAAAATCAGATGATGAGAGGCACCAACTGACTGTTAAACTGGAGGCAACAGAGGAGAAGATGAGGCAGCTGAAAGAGAGACTGGAAGCAAAGCTAAAGGAGGAGCAGCAGCTTACTACTACACTAGAGATGACAGAAGAAGATAAGAAAGAACTAAGTACCAGACTAAAAGCATCAGATGATGAGAGGCAACAACAGACTGGTAGACTGGAGACAACAGAGGAGGAGAAGATTCGGCTTGTAACAAGATTAACAACAACAGAAAATGAGAGGCAGCAACTCAGTAATAGACTGTCAGCAAGCGAGAAGAAGCTACAAGATTACTATGTTGAAGATAAGAGAATGAAGGGAATAGTGGAGGAAAATCAAAAGGTATTGAACATTTGAAAAAAAGCTACAGAGAACTTATTTGATGTTGATCAATGTGACTGAACAATGTCCAAACATGAACATAATGTTCATGTATGTTAATTATCTAATCATTAATTACCTTTTGAATTAGGTAGATAATATAGCTAAAAAACAGAGAGTACTGTAGGATATGAATGTGTTAAGAAAGTATGCCCAGGCCTTTGGTAGTTAACTGAACTTTACATAACATGTCTCATTGTAATTTGCGTATCATTGATTGCTTTGATGTGTGATTGGATTCTTTGACATGCTCCAAAATTTAAAAAGAAAACTTAAATCTTTTAGAACAAGTACTGTAGCATTTCTCAAAGAAGATTATTGACATTATTAATTCCTTGTCAAAGCATTTGGTTTAGTCATCATCAGAAGTATTATGATGTCACAGAAATAGAGAGAACATTAACTGATAAACAAAAACATATTCCGAATGAAAATGTTGCTACAAAATTATCACATTAATATCCGTTCCATACATGTTTAATTGTGTACCATTTCTGTTGTAGTCACCTCAATTTTGAAGGTGAAAAGAAGAAAGAGAAATGTCATCCTTTGTTTCTCAATTCGTAGGAATTAGAGGAGACTAAATCCAACTTGAGAGCTGCAAAGGATGATCTTATTCAAGCTCAGGTGAAATATGCCAAGGAGTCGATAGTGTTACAAGAGATCCTTCAACAGATCAGGGAGGCCTTGACTAAACAAGCGGTAGTAAGTTCATCAAGAACCAATATTTATGACTAAAAAAATCACGGGAAAAGGAAATGCTGACCTTCTGATATCTTGAGCTGATATCTGAGAGCAAAACAGTAGATCTTCAAATATGCTGTAGTGTAGTAAATAGTTACACAAAATAGTAGACATAAAGGGTGGATCCACGTGTTCTTAGAAGTGGGTTTGAGGATGCTTTGTGGTTGAGTGATGCAGGGTTTCTATGGGGAGGAGTTGTCCACCTACCCTTTACAGATCTTTACTTATGTAGGTTAGTCAAGATGCAAAATGGTGCTTAAGAATCAAAATATTTGAGGTCAATGCACAGTATTGAAAGATCCATGAACTACTGTATTTAATTTTCCCACTTGTGATCCTTTCTCAGTACAAAAAAAGGAGAAAAGCCAGTCAGTGATATTTCAGCTTGTGCCTTCCTTATGTGCATGCAGAACTGTAGCTAGGGTCATATTTAAAGGGGGTTTAACGGTCCCAAATTCTAACTGGCTAGATGTTTTTCCAACTGGGTGGAATCGCCACCACGACAGTTTCAGACATTACCAATACGTTTTCAGGAAGGGATCCAGAAGTTTTTGAAGGCGGGTGCAGTCTTTACAAAAAGGCCACTATCAGTTTCAGCTGAACAAAAAGAAGGAAAATATATGCGGGGGCTGAGTAACGGCAGGATCATCTAATTGAAGTACCATCATTGGTAAGCACGAAGCTTACATGAAAAGTTTGGATTTTCAACCCCCCCCCCATGGCTAGAAATGGCAGTTTCCTGTTGGTACTCGAACTGCATGTACCTAGCATTTAACATGCTAAAAGAACCCAAAGTTCTCTTTTCTGAATTGAAAGGTTTTACTGACAGCAAACGTAGAAAAATTGGTAGTGATTGTTCAGATTTATTTCTTAGTCCGAAGGCGATAGATGATCAAAGCAATTAATTAAAAAAAATAGAAAAAAATCAGAAAGAAAATCAGAAGAACTGAAGTGGCCTTAACCTCTCCCTGGATCTTCCACATGATCTAAGAGAAAGAGGGCAGGTGTGGGGAAATTTTGGGAGACTAGACTATCCAAGCAGAGCATCACCATCAGAGCAGAACAACAAGGCCTGTGACTGGCTCAATTTCCCACTGCAGAACCCTCTTCTCCATAGGTTACATCGTTAAAGCACACACATGCAAATTGTAACCATAATTCTACAAACTTGGACAAAATTGTTGGTACACTTTGCCGTACGTTGCAAATATAAGACTGAACTTAAGGTGAGAGGATAACATGAAACCCTGTACCCCTTTCCAATGTTGCGCTATAGGACTTAATGTACATCAGTGCTATTTCTAGAAGCGATAATTTTTGTCCGCATACAAAACCATGTAACAGTCTGTTCATTCATGGTCACTCATTTTCAAAAAAAAATATATATATGTACAAATATACATCCCCAAGTATAAATTAAACTTTTTATATTTAAAGTCAAAATTCAGAATACTTTTGAAAATCCTAGACCAATCGGCCTAGATAAATAATTTTTGATGCACCTTGTCCAAAAATGTTCAATTTTCCTTTCACAATTCTCTACGAAATTACTGCCAAAATTCTCGGACAATCTCGGACAAATTACCCTGGGACACCCTGCTCCCCCTTTCAATGTTGACTATAGGATTACTGTTCCAAGTGTACATTCACTCCCTAGCTCAACATTGGAAAGGGGCCCAGGGTTTCATGCAATTCTTTAACCTAAATTGGGTAATATATTTGCAACGTGTGACAAAGTGTCCCAACAATTTTGTCCAAGATTGTAGTCTGCTGGAGTAAAACAAGATGTGAAGTATAGGTATATTACCTGGGTCAGTTGACAGAAACTGTTAAGAAGTTGACTGTAAATCAAGTGAAGTTGTCACACCTGCATTCAAAGTTAACTACAATGTGATTTTTCAAGTCGTTGTGGAGTGGTCATTGTTTTTTGTTGGTGGAATGAAAGCATTCCAAACTAGTCTTAAAGGAGGATAGTTTGTGTCCTATGAAGTTGCAAATTTATCTTGGCTCATAGTACACAATGGTGCAGTAGTTGCACTGCAAACACCCTCTGTGTAAAGAGTACCAGAAACTGCATTTGGTGATGTTTGGGTGTTCAACAGTTTTGATGAGGCTCCAAAGAGTTAAAAGAAAATTCATGCAAGGAACAACAGAGCCCATCGGGGTCTTGTATGATTCTAAAGTTTTAAAGATTTAATAAATTGGGAGTTCAAAGGGCATAGCCACAAAAACTTACAATGGGGTTTCAACTGCCAATGCAACCCCTTCCGCCCACCTTTCATTTGCCACTGGACACCATGCTGTACTGTCCTTCTTATTGATTTCACTGTGCATTCTGTAATGAGTCCAAGTGTTAGTATAATCTTTAGATAATGTTGTTTGGTAAACATTTCCATTATCTACAGTACTTTGAATTACTGAAAGGAGAGCTTTTCAACTCTGTAGGTTTTGCAGTCTCATCAAAGTAAGGAATTTTGATCTCTCACCTACAGCTGGTAAATCACACCCTTACAAAAAAAGTAGCCGAAATCCATGCAAGACACCATGGGTGTCGGAGGGGTTTCCTCCCACTGACAGGGATGAAAACCCAGAGAATCTTTTGTTTTTTGACCACATCCCACATACTTTCTTGGGTCCACCCATGAGAAACCAAGAAGGCACATGTCACTGACAAAGCCTGTCTTGGCATGGTCATGACAGGGGCATGACTTGGGGCAACCAAGACAGGGACATGGCTCAGAGGCTTGTGAACCATGCCACACCAGGACAGGACATGTTTTGGCATGCCATGCCCATGTCAATGCAGAATCAAATTTAATTGACAGGGGTTGTACCATGTCAGTATGAAGGCACTTGTTTCGGAAGAAATAATACCAATAGACGGCCATATGTAACAGCTTGAATGAACATGTATCACAAGTAATACCTGTGATGCTGAGAGCATGGGAAGTCTGTTAATTCCAGCATGTATCATTTACTGAATTTGAAGAATCATAGAGCGCATGTTGCTACATGTGCTCCAGTCAATTTGCGGACAGGTGTCATGGATGGGGTTGGCTAGGGGATTTTCACCTGTGCTTAGCATTGTAATGCTCGTAGGTTACAGGGCAGACATGTCAGCTTTTTATCACTAATAACCTGCTAAGGGGAATTCCATTTAACATCTCTATGATTGGACGAATGTGAGTGCGGTAATCTGTATTTACTCACATTCCCAAAGGCTGAGAAAATATGTTGTCCCTCGGACCAAGTAATCCTACATCAAATTGCAACAAAAATCCTATAATCCAATATTTTCAATAATCCTACATCAAATTACAGCTTTAAAGAACATGTGAACGGTATGTGTACTCATGGACCAGCAAGGTGAGAGTTAGATGCTCTGTAATGAATTGGTTGTCTTTAAAATGTCCACTTGGGAGCCTGAAATTTCCAGTACCTTACATAGACAAAGATAAATGAGACTTGAAACTCAATTCAGCATGTATGGTCTGGATGATGTAATCCCATGGGGTTGATTCACAGGCTGGGTCCTTGGATAAGTTCCCATTTAAGCCTAAACAGTGTGTCACAATCATCTCATATATTAAAGGCTGTGTGTTACCCTGCCCAAACTCACTATGTGTCACTTTTTTTTTACTTATCCAGTAAGCCACCTCTCTTTTACACTGTGTTATACACCCACACTAATTATACACACTAATTATACACACTCATACTAGGGGGTTGCTGGCTTCTTTTGATATGGTCTTAGCAGTCTAGACTTTTTTTTAAATTTATATAAACAGTGTTGTAACATAGTTCCAGCCAAACCAAAAGTAGGGGAGAAGCAAACAAAGTATTTAACGAGTAAACAAATTATTCAACAAGTCCAGCCTACCAAATAGCCTCCCTTCCAACTATCACCCACTGGAAGTGGAAGCCTTAATCCTATTGTTACATTACAATAGAATGCAAGCATTTTCCTCCTCATTTGCAAGGAACTAGATTTGATGGTTTGACCAAGAAGGTTTTACAAGGAAACCTTCCTTCTTTTGACCATGGCTTTTGCTCAACAGAATCCATTGTCTTCCTAATAGGAATAAGTTCATAGTCCCTGCCACTCACAAATAGTTAGATTCCAAAGCTATCATGCATTTTAAGATCAATGTGTGTGTCTACATTTGGGAAACTGCATTCTGTGTCAGTGATAATTGTGCTGCACCAGGTAGGCCTACACGTTGGTGGATTTGATAAAAAATAAAAATATACATAATGTGCTTAACCATATACTACTGTTCTGGTTTTTATCGCTCTGTAGTGTATGCAATTATTAATTTATTATATTAAGTTTCTAATCAAGGTCACTGTCTCTGTTTACTTGTATTGATCAAAGGGGCTACAATATTGAGAAACAAGCTTTTGGCAAAGGTATACCGAATTTGTTAGGAAGCATTTAAGATGACTCTGCTTGTGCTGGAAGTTGTCATTATAAACTCACACGTTCAATTAAAAGACAGTGAGTGCTGGGGAGAAGAAACGAGTTGTGCAATATTTCAGGACAGCTATCTGAATGTCAACTATGAGAAATTCCTCCCCATGAATGTCCCTCTTGAGGTGTTGTTAGTCCAAAAACCCACCTACACAATTCCCACCTTGGACTATTTCCCCTACCTGAAATTTACATCTGAGTTCCTACACACAGTTAAAAACAATATATATATATATATATCTCATTCAGAAATCACAAAAGGGTTTGTTTCCTGGCCCTCCAATGAACTTTGGAGGTGTTCTCATTAACCTGACTTGCAGTTTTTCACAAGTGCAGTTAAATTTCCCTTGAAGGTACTACATCCTCACCCACCTTCCTCATGATTCACACCTTTTTATAAATCTATGTCACCAGGTGGTGTGTAAAGGCCTTACTCTTTGCTCATGAGATGTCTCAAGTCATGTTAGGCTTTAGTTTATCAGTCCACCTCACCACATCACCATGGCATTTGGGCTATTTTCATACTGAGGACAGTTGTCATGAAGATGGCTGGACAATTGCCTGAAGTAGCCACAATGACTAATCCCATGCCTGACATGGTTACTTTTTAGACCACACCTGTCATCTACTACTAAACCCAAGAAAACACAAGCCAAGTCACTGACAGGACCAACCATGTCATGCCCATGTCAAGATACTTGTCTGTCAGGGGTGCTTCTGGCAAGATTTGCCAGCCAGAGACATGGGAGAGGCAGACTGGGGATCACTATTCTTGGTCTTTCCTGCCCAAGAAATACCCAAGGAATTCGGCCACATTTTGGTTTCGATGATAAGAGAAACCTATGCATTCATGATGGAGTGTGTATGTATATGTGTATGTGGGAGTGTTTGTATGCGTGTGCGTGTAAGGGTGTGTGTATGCGTGTATGTATGTGTGTTTGTGACACTTCTCGTTAACACGATATCTCCAGAAGGGAAAGTCTGACGTTTCTCAAACTTGGTTCACAGATGCCCCATATGGAGAGGAAGAACCCTATTGTTTTTGGTGGGGTCAAAGGTCAGCTGGGTCACCAGGGGTCAGACACTGAAAACCTTGTTAACACAATATCTCAAGTTAGGGAAGTTGAATGAACTTCATACATAGTATGTAGATATGTTATAGTGAGAGGAAGAACCTTATTGTTTTTGATGGAGGTCAAAGGTCATCTGAGGTCACCAGAGGTGAAACACTGAAAATCTTGTTATCACAATATCTCAAGATGGGATACTGTGACAGTTCTCAAACTTGGTACATAGATGCCCCATATTAAGAGGAAGATCCCTATTGTTTTTGATGGAGGTAAAAGGTCATCTGAGGAAAATGATATACAGTATTAATGGCTTCATCTGGTAGCCTGTGGTTACTGCAGTATATTGCAAATATTAGTGGCAAGGAATCACTAAGCCTCTTGACTTTCTTGTTCACTAAAAAAGTTGAGTGTTTTAACCAATCAGATTCTCATAGCGTTTCAGTAAGTTGCTCTTTTTTTCAACCAATCAAAGAGCGCATACTGTAATGCAGGATGTAAACATTGGTTTGTCCACATAGAAAGCAGAGCTCCTGGAGGAAGATGAACTGTTTTGCCCATACATTCCTGGTGATATTACAGTAGACCAATTCTAAAGAGATGCGTGGTTGAAATGTATCTCTTCAGTTAATTTGTGGAAACAATCAGAAGGAAATCAGGCAAAGATACCAAAATATTTCATTAAATAATTTGCCGAAGTTATCGATAGTACAACACTAACGATTAATGTTAATACTTAAGTTAGGCCTGACAAAGTGACAGTGTTAAAGATGTCCTAACCATACCACAGCCCGGAGGGTGTCACAGATTAGATTGTGCCAATGATAAATATCATACTTTGCAGATGGATTTATTATGATCAAAGGAAGAACCGAATTGTTTTATAGGGGTCACCAGCTGTGGTCGAACGCCGAAAACGACATCAACACAATATCTTCAAGTAAGAAACTTTGCTAAGTGTCATACTTCAAATGTAGATGTATTTTCATCACAGGAGGCATTCTTACTGTTTTCAGTGGGGGTCAAGTTCATCTGAGAAACTAGAGTCAAAACCTCAAACCTCATAAACATGATGTCTTTAGATAAATAAAGCAGAAATGAAACTCAAATACCTTGTTAACATAATATTTTGAGACAGGAACCTTGGAATGAATGTTATACCTAAAGTAGATGTGCAATGATTTCCATGATCAACACAAAACTATATTTTGCCAATATGTTCAGATTTACCGGTGCACAAAGAAATGAGATAACATTTCATTATTCAGAACCATCGAAACCACAATGCATTTTGGCATTCTGGTTTTGTAAGGGCATGAAGCGGGTGGTTAAACTATTCCCTTCTAATTGGTTTCATGTACTCATGATACATGAGACATGTGTGTAGGTGTGTGAGAGTATGTATTCTTGTGATGTCTGCTGATGTCACGTTAGGTGTGTAACACATCAAATAGAAGAATCCTTTTGTTTTTGGTGCAGGCCAAAGATAATTTGCAGTCAACAGAGGTCAAGCACTGAGAACCTTGTAAACACAATATTTCAAGAAGGGAAACTCTGACAAATTTCATAATTAGTTTATAGGGGTGTAATATTAAGTAGTAGAACTGTATTGATTAAAGCAGGTCAAAGGTCATTTAGAGTCATCAGGAGGTCAAATTTTGGGAAGTGGTAAACACAATATCACTAGCAAAGCAACTATAGACAGATCTCATATGTAGCATGCATGTTTACCCACATGTGTTTAGTGAAAGTCAATGATCATTAATTGTCAATGGGATAAAAATGTGAATACCTTGTTAACACAATATCTCATAAAGAGAAGTTTGTGCTTGTCTTTTATTTGCTATGATGGTGTAGTTGTGTACCATACTGAGTGTAAGAACATAATGGCAATTCTGAGAGTCAACAAGGGATAATTTGGTAAAGCATTCATTCTCAAGGCAGACATCGTGGACATGTCTCTCATATAGTTATGAGGCTTTTATGTTGATTTGATGCCTATCGGTCATCATCAGTCAGCAAAGGTCACTGTGTTCAGAGCATTCGTTACAGTGAATTGGTTGCAGTGACAAATTGAAATGCTAATATTACAACCATAAGCATGTTACGCATCCTCCCCCTTAACACGCAATGTATCAGATTCATAGAAAAATACTAATGTTTGAAGCTGTCGTGAAACCTGATGTATTTTTTTTTTTTGGTTTTCTTGTTGCTTGGTGAACAGAGATCAACAGATTCTGTTGAGCAAGTAGGTACATTACCAAAAGAAAATGAAACTTCAGACGTGTCTTAGGAATTGACAGCTTTAGCAGGTGAGTTGTAACTAAAATCTAGTTCAAGTTAGTTTGCACAGATGTGCTGTTTTTTAACTTGTAGACTATATCACAGTTTGCACACACAATGTATTTAGTTGATGTTGTTAAATATCACTTTGCGTTAGGATTATGCAGTAATACATCGGGAACGCATACCAAGGAGGAGGTGGTATTCCTGTTTCGTGACATTATCACACGTAGTGATAAGCTGTATGAGCTGATTTAAATTCACCCATCTTTATGCTCAGTTAAGGGGTGTGTGCATTTGTGACACATACAGTCCAGACTGTATGTGCAGTTGTAATATGGAGGCATTTACCAATTAACATTTCTCTGATAATGAATCTGTTGAGTGACTATTTAATTACATCACTACCTTGATAGTCATGATCCTTGTTCATTTATGTTCCTTCATTGTTTTCTTAATAGTGGACTATGATAGATCGGTGGTAGTCTGGTAGATGGGATGTGACTCGTTAGTCAGGACTGCATGTGCACTTACTGTTAATAGGGAGACATCTAGTAATCAACCTTTTTGCGATAATGAATCTAATGAGTGAAATATTTGTTTAGCTGTACATGACTACCTTGATTGTCACAGTTGAGTTCCCACACCAGTGAGTTGTGGGGATTACATGAGTTCCTTGTTAGTCAAAGTCCTTGTTCATTTATGTTCTTTCATTTTTTATCTCAATTGTGGATTATAGGATAATGATGGTAGATAGGATGTGACATATACTACTCAGGACTGTATGTGCACTTACTGCTAATAGGGAGACATGTAAGAATGAACCTTTTTGTGATAATGAATCTAATGAGTAAATATTTAATTACAGGAATAACTTGATAGTCATTTTCTGTGTTCATTTTCGTTCTTCATTTTCTCTTAATAGTGGATTATGGTTGAATGATGGTAGATCAGATGTGACATATAAGTCAGGACTATATGTGCACCTGTTAGTAGGGAGACATCTAGTAATCAACCTTTCTCTGATAATGAATCTAATGAGTAAACATAGTTTAATTACATTAGCGCCTTGATAGTCATTATCCATGTTCATTTATGTTCTTTTGTCCTGTCTTAATAGCGGATTTTGGTAGACTGATGGTAGATGTTGCTGAAGATCTGACTCTGGACAACACTCTGAAATTAGCGTTTTTATTTAAGTTACCAGACTCTGAAAAAGACATGCTCCGTCGAATTTCTCTGATCGAGACGCCAGGAATAACTCTTGTAAAATTCATGAAGACAAGAAACATCATCAACATGTATGATGTTACAAATCTTCAAAAAGGTTTAATGCGCTTGCACCTGCACAGAACAAACAAAAACTATGTGGTTCCTTACCAGCAGAAGATTGACCCATTTCAGTTTGAGGAAAACAGATCACCAGATTTTGCTGATTGGCCAGGTGACAAATTGTAGTTTCATGATCATGTTCTGTGAAATGTTTTGAATATTTTACTATACAAATAAAAAAGAAGAAGCATTGATATACAGCACATTTGAATTCTTAAGATGTGGGGGTAATGGTGAAGTATTGATCATAGCTTTATTTCTTCAAAGATGTTTCTGCAAAGATTCATCAATATAAAGAATGCATAAGAAAGAAATATTGAATATGGAAAAAAAACCGTGAATAATCAGATGTTAAAAATATATATTAAAGTGTTGTTTGATAATGTGAAGGATCATTACATGCTGTGTCAATTGATATGACGATAATAGTGTCTACTCTGAGACGTTGATTTTATTCACAACAAAATTGAGTAAACCATAATGACATTAATATGAGATCTATAAAGAACCAACATTGAATTTCTTTCTTTCATTTTTTATTCCAGTCTCAGTAATGACATGTTTACAACATAAATGATTGATTTTTAAAGTGGTGATAACCCACAATAAGTAAAGGTAATTGGAAATGTGAGGTATCCAAGAGAAAGAGAAAATAGAATCTGAAAAATCTGAAATCAGAGACACGAGCAAAAAAAAACAAAAAAAAACCCAAATTCATAAACAACGCAAAACAATCAATGAGGGAAAATTAAAGCATCAGTTAATTGTGATTCAAGAATTAGAAGACGAGTCAACAATTCAAGAAGTGATTCTTTAATGACTTCTTAAAATCATTGATTGTGATAGAAATCTTACACTTACAGGGTAAACTATGCCAGTTTTATTGGACCCTGGAATGTTGTTATTATGCTGTAAGCTTGGTCAAACAATTGAGCGAATCACAAGATCCATGTCTGAAACACACATAAAATAAAAGTGGTCATTTTCAGTATCTCTGACAAAAATGATCAAACACATTACGAAGTTTACCTGAATGTCAGTTGTAAATGGGAATGCTAATGTTAAAAAGATTGATATGAACAAATGAAAGTGCTCTCTTTTTACAAAAAAGCTTACCAGAAGAATCTTTGTTTTTTCCTTCTTAAGATGATATGAAGAGCCCTCTCCTGTATGACATGGAGTGACTGAATTCTATTGGAGTACATATCGCCCAACTCCCAATTAATGTGTTACATACAGTAACATAATTAAGAATGTTCCTGTGCACAACACTAACGAGGGTATTCAACTCTCTAATAACTTTAGAAGCCTTGTTATAAGTGTAGCTGATATGATTTCTCCAAGTTAGAGAATCTGATCAATATGAACACCAAGAAGTTAACTACTGTAGTCAGTGGTTATCTGATGTGGCTTTTCTATGCTGATCTGATAGCCGATGTCTTTATCCCAACATCGGCCAATATCTGGTCCAATGTTTTTGCTATCAAGCATGTTCTCTCCTAAAAAAGTTCCATCTGATGTATTTAGTCTCTTTTATCAAGAGTCTAAGATCATCACAAATGTACCTGTCCAAGCCTTCATGTTACATTTCTCAATTCCTATTATGTTTCTAGGGTGACTGCAACCCTCAGTGTAAAAACATTGTTATCTTCCTAAATGTCAGTAAAAACAGCATCTGAATTTCGCCTATCCGATGTTTATTGATAGCTGTGAACATCAGCCTGATATGATGCCCCATCGGATTATCATTTGATCCCTATTTGTTACTAGTCTTCGTTTTAATGTAAGTGTGATGTTGATGTTACTTTTCATTTTCTTGTCTTAGATGAAGAGACTGAATCTCCCAAAGCAAGCAAATCCTCTGATTTTCAAGAATCTAAAAGGACAGAACAATCGGAGGAACCTCAAAATGAAGGTGGTGAAGACAATCTGACCGAGAGGATAGGGATAGAGGAAAACCCAAGACAAAGACAAGATTCACAAAATATGCAAATAAGGCAACCATACATTGAACACAAGATAAATGATAAGGGTGGTACTATTGCTCTCATGGGAGTGATTTTATCAATTCCTGAAGATGCTTTGTCTGGTGATCATGTAGTCGCTGTGACTGTGATCCGTGATCCAGATGTACTCCTCCCTGGAACTCCTCAGAGGGGTAGGATGACACCTCTGATAAAACTAGAACCAGGGGGTCTCAGGTTAAACAAGCCAGCAAGACTGATCATCCCCCATTCAGCCATTATTCCAGAACCAGATCGCCATAGTGTGATAATCTTTTCTGGTCAGCCAGCTCAAGAAGAGTCAGAGGAAGGTAAAGATACCATTTTGTCACAAACTTGTTGATATTTTCTGTAAGAAGAAAGCAAGGGCTATACCCAGTAGTATTACAAATATGTAGTTATTTCCGATTGTGTAAAACTGCTTTCTCATTGTTCCCTGAGGAGCAGATAACTTTGTTGAATAACATGATATTACGTTAATTAATAAAACTTCCTTTCTCAGGTCATATTACTTGGACAGAAGAGACTTCTCTGGAGTGGAAGCTAGAGCAGGAGACTATCAGTCTTGCTATTAACACCCTGAGTTATGTTTTTGTTAACTTAGTGAGCCACGAAATGGAACAAAAGCATATGTTTCGTGTTGTTCCATTTATTGATGGCATACCAGATACCAAAGATGATGTCTTAATTACAGTGTGCTTCTGTAAGGACAATGATGCAGAATACCAGGTGAGCTAATCTGAGTTGTACTTAAAAGGAGAATGCAGTCAGTGTCAGAAAAAAAGTGTGGATAATAGATCCAAAATGGAGTCTATAATACAGAAGTCATTAAAATTTATCCCAAACAAGAATGTTGTCAAAGTCTATACTACCTTGTGATAAAATATTCTGTATTAAATATCAAGTGTTATATTCCGTCCTTTGTTAACATTATTGTTGTAAAGTGTTAATGTAACATCTTATTTTGAAAGTGAAATCTAAGCTTTTTACTTGGGAAATTTCCTTTGTGCAAAGAAACATCTTGAATATGTACTTATAAATAAATTGCAGTGAAGTGCAGAAAAACTATTTTAAATCTTGAGACAAATTCTGACCTAAACATTCAAGGTTTTGTATTGACATTAGTCTCTCTTTAGTTTGTGTTGTTGATGAAAGGGAACATTGTGTACATATATTAAACATGTCACTTGCAAGACTTCATTGTGATGTCCTTGTTGTTTGCTTAAATTGCTGATTCCTTGCCAAATTCCGAAAGAATATGGTTCTGTATGTGTGATGGTGATGTCGTGAGGGTGTGTGTGTCTATGTGAAACTTCTTGTAAACACGGTATCTCAAGAACGGTAACCATTACTGATCTCATACCCGGTGTGTGGATTGTTCATACTAAATAGGTGGTCCCTAGTGTTTTTGGTGCAGGCCAAAGGTCATTTGAGGTTACCAGAAGTAAAACTGTACAAACATTGTAAAAACAATATCTTCCGAGGGCTAACTGTGACTGATGTCATACTTGGTGTGTGGCTTGATTGTAGGGAGTAGATGATTTATAGTGTTTTTGGTCAAGGTCATTTGAGATCACTAGAGGTCAAAATGTGAAAACCTTGTAAACACTGTATCTCAAGAACGGTAACCATGACCGATCTCGTATTTAGTATATATGTTGTTCATACTGAGTAGATGATCATATTGTTGTGGTTGAGTTCAAAGGTCATTTGAGGTCACCAGAGGTCAAACTGTAAAAACCTTGTAAACAGATTATCTTCAGAGGGGTGTTCTTGACTGATATCATACTTAATGTGTGGGTTGGTGTGTATACTGGACACTTGGGAGATCTCTGTTGTTTCTGGTGAAGTTTAAAGGTCATTTGAGGTCACCAGAGGTCAAACTGGGGAAGCTTTGTAAACAATATATGTTGGGAAGGGTAACAGTGGGGGCATCTCATACTTATGAGATCTCATACTACATGCGGATTGCCCATATCGAGTAGATGACACCCACAGATTTGGTGGAGATCAAAGGTCATTTTGAGTCACCAGAGGTCAAAAGTTCAAAATCATGTTAACTCCTGAATTTCAAAAAGAGAAATGGCGAGCGATCTCATACTTTGCACATCTATTGCTCATATTCAGTAGTTCAGTATTTAGCATTCAAAATAAACATTTTATATCAAGAAGGTTAATTGTGAGGGATTCATACTGAGTATGTGTATCGATTGCCCATGCTGAATAGATGATTTCTAGCAATATTTGCACCTTTGTTTTTAGAAGAGGTGAAAGGTCGTTTTGGATTAATGGCTTGTAAATGTGCTGTTTCAAGAACAATTAACTGAACTTGATCTCATACTTGTTATGGGAATGATTCATGTTTGTTATAATATAACTATTTGTGAAGGAATCACAAAGCCTTTTGGCCTTCTAGTTTTTTACTTGTTACGTTGAACAGTTGCTATTAGATGACTACAAGTCCAAGCTATCCGTGGGAAGCTATATGACATTTCAAGTTAGCCGTTCTCTAAGTGAAGATGATGGAGTGTTTGACCTTGCTTTGACCATGTCACCTCAAATAGATAGCTTTTGTCTGACAGAAGGAGAGGCAACAAAGGTTTGTTACAAATCTTGTGAGCATTATCTCAATTTACCTGACGCTTAAAGCATAAAAGCTTAATTAATTTGACTTTGTGTTCAATTGGCTCTTCTTCACTTGGGATGGTGTGTTCATTAAAAGCTTAGAACACGTTACTAGTGTTAACAGGAAATGGTGTTGGTGAAAGAAGTGTTTTGTCAGAGTAATTGTCTATTGATCTGGGTTGTGTGTTGAAACATAATGAATTTTGTTAATTGCAGTTGTTTGGTGTTCCATTGTGATCATTGATGTCAAAAATGAAAGAGAGCATAAAAACCTACATATTGAATAATATCTACAGTTTTACATCTGAATTTAAACAATCTTGAATAAACACATTTTAGAAGAATCCAACCTTTCCAGATGTGTCTTCTTAGCCTCATACCAAAGAAGTTTTCTTTTAAATATGAATGTCAAGTTCCATTTCCCAAGTGAAGTTTGCAAGTGTCGTCTTTGTAACGATTTAGGCCTACCTTTAGGCTTAACAGACTTTCTTATTTACGCTGCAAGTGCGAGCCACACAGTATTCATCCTGTCACCATCTCTCTGTCAGTCATACCCCTTAATTCAATTCAATTGAATTTTTTTTTTTCAAAATATTACGCTAAATGTCATTCGTTACAACAAAGCGTAATTGCAATCTGATTGTTGCAACGTTATGCATGGGTTGACCCATGCTGAGTGCTGTAGTACAGTGGCTGTATAATTACACAGAACTTGTGTTCAGGTGTTTCAAAAACTTGCATCATTAATATCAAACCAAGACGTTCTGTCATACATGTCTATTGGACTTATTTGGATGTAGACAAGTATAGAAGTGATATGTACAAAGTGACCCCGCCGGTGTAAACTGCAAACGCTGCAACCACATATGAGACGAGGAAGAGATATGTTAAAGTTTTTTAACATGTGAACATGTTGCATGCATGAATAGTTGTCATAGTAATACATGTTGACATTGGAACAAGTATATTCAGACAATCTTGTTGCCCTTCATGAATTGTTCTATTTGTAACTTATAAAATTATGTTATTAAGAGCTCAAAGTCATACAATATATGTTCAGATGTACCATTGCAGTTTCCTTTAAATTAAATAAGATTTAAACATTACCCCTCTCGATCCTCAATTATTTCTTTTCTATAACAGCTTGTAGATATTGATCACCTTTGTACCGCCAGCAGGGTCTCTCTCCAGTTCAGACTCAAAAGAAGCAAAGAGAGAGGTGGTGAAATGATTGATGTCAAGTTAGAAGTATCTCAAGGAGAAAGGAATAAGATAGCTCTGATCCTTCAGTCTAAGGTATTAAACCAGTTTTCGTTTCAGATCGGAAGTCGACTCTAGTCACTGTCACAATCTACTGATAAACCTCCAATGCAGTGACTAATGTTTGCTATGACCAACATCAATGAGATTGAGAAATTGATAAGACATTGCTTCCTTTTAAGAACAAAAGAAAAATGAATCATGATTATTTCCCATGAAACTTTACCTATTACTGATATTCTGCTGGGAAATTATTTTGGTCATTGAAATTTGTACCAAAACCATTGCGATATTAAGATAACAAAAGTTACAGTTTTGAATTTGTGGTTTGTTTCTTTCAGGTAAAAAATATTCTTCTCTCCAGAGAAACTCAAGACTTATTAAACCGGGAATCAACCAAAGGTATTTATTTGAAATTTCTAAAAACTGCAACATGAAATGATTGCATTAAACAGTTGTAGGAGGTTAACCGACCTGCTCAATGGTCTACCCGGGTGTCGACAGTTACAACTTTCCCCTCTGTCAAAGTATGAACATTTACTGGCAAAACCCTATTGCAGTTTTGACAATCCATTGTTCAACAGACAAAATAAAACCAATCCTTTGTTTACATATCTGCACCTGCCCAAATTTTCTGAGGTTGTGTTAACATTTCAGTGACATCAAGTTTTCACTCACCCATGAAAGTTAATTTATTGTAAGAGCTGTTGTTTGCTAAGGAAACTACCATGTTTCTTTCAAAAGGATGTTTACCTAATGCTGAAAATTATGGTAACTTCATTTTCTGTCTTTAATGAAAGTGAATTATAACTATCATGTATTGTATTAAACAGTATTAACTACTGAAGATACCATTCGTCCAACATGACTCAAGTTTCTCTGATACTACCTGTGAAGTATGTTTTGTGATACACCAACAGTGTGCAAATCTCTATTGCTATGATGGTTTCATTATTTTGGGAGATTTACATATTCACTTTAAAGATTTGTTTGCCAAGAAATGGGCATGTCCTCATATCATCACTGGATCTCGTAACTGTGTAATTTCAGATTTACAACAGTATAGAGACTTGAAGATGACTGTCTCAAATCTTTTGGAGAGGAAACACTGCGAAAAGCTTGCCACAGGTCTTTGAACTAACACCAGCTGAAAGGGATGCCATTCTGAAATGATCCAGAACCTGGAATGGAACTGATGAAAATATTAGATGAAAGAGAACTGATAATGCCAGACAAACTGTTTGGCCTATATCAAGGATTACAGGTCTGTCACCTTAATAAGATTGGAAGGCATGTCTTGGACTACATTGATGCAACAAAGAAAGAGAGGGTCAATAACAGAGAGGTGGATCAAGAGAACAATAGAGAGGTATGTCATGGAATGATTATTAAATTACCACACCCTCCCTTGTTCTATTACTTCCTGTGGCGGATCTGAGGAAGGTTACGGTCCCTTCAATTTTCCTTCTTTTTTTTCTTTAAATAAACCCTCCTTTGTGCATTTGTTTTTATTACTAGCCTAAACTATCTTTCTCCTTTGAACTGA
This sequence comes from Stichopus chloronotus, assembly GCA_021234535.1. Classification (NCBI taxonomy): domain Eukaryota; kingdom Metazoa; phylum Echinodermata; class Holothuroidea; order Aspidochirotida; family Stichopodidae; genus Stichopus; species Stichopus chloronotus. The sequence goes on from CM037850.1 coordinate 6,330,626, forward strand.
GAATAACATCTGAATAATTATTACGCATTTATCCGGGTTAGCCATGGTCTAAAACCTTTTACTTAAAAGAGACTTTTCACTGGGTTCTTTCAGCATGTTCACCGCTAGGTACATGCAGCTCAAGTATTGACTGGGCAGTTGCGTTTCTGACCATCTTGGGCGTTTGAAAAGCCAAAAGTTTCTTGTCACGTTCCACCAAAACTGCTAGTGGCCTTTTTGTGAAGACTTCACTTTCTCTTTCATAAACTTCTGCATCCTGTCTGAATAAAAGGTATTGTTTATGTCCAAAATGCACTTAGTTGGATGAAAATCCTGCCAGTGAGAATTGGGGACCTCCACACACCCCCTTAAAAAAATAAAACTCTAGCTGCAACACAGGATGCACATAACAGGAGCATAGGCTGAAATATCGACTGTCATTTCTTTCCTGTGACAGAGAACAGAAGGGGTGGGGGCAATGTGGTTTGTAGATCTTTCCAGTGCTGTGCACCAACATCTCACATTTTCATTCTGAATCACTGCATGTGGTAAGGTCTAAGATTTAATATTTTATCAAACAAGGTAATAAAGTATTTAATCACTGAAAAGTAGGAATTCTGCAGATGTGTTCAAAATCTAGCATCAAATGTAGACCAAATGTAGGCTATCTAAGCAAAAATTTTGCAAAGGGCAGGTGGACACCCCAGTGACGTAGTCAGAGTCTGGGGATGAGTGCCCCCATAGAAAGTCTGAGGACTCGATAGATGATGTTGAAAAACAAAGGAGAGGAAGAAAAACAAAGAGAGGAGGGAGGGATGATAGGTTGGCGGTGGAGTTTGGGGAAACTGTTGGGAGATTGGGAAGCTGCCAGGCTTTACAAGTGTGATCTTTCTATGACTTTGTAAACTAAGACAAAACAGATTAACAGCACAATTGAAACAAGGCGTTCATAAAGATGTGAAATCGTTGGTTTTGAATGGCAATACATGCAGCGGTTGCCTATACGCTGTTTAAGACTATGCGGGATAATGCGGCTAGGGGTTTGGAATCTGCAGCAGAATGGCTGGCATATTTATTTCGCTCAGTACGTATTGCCAATACAAATCCCCCTGGCAAAGTTAATCAAAACCTTGGATATAAATGATGTTATAGATGCTAGAAACAATGTTCCTCATATTTTTGTCCAACCCCGATGCTCAATTGAAAAAAAAAGTTCCCAAAAAAGCATTGGTTGTCAATGTTAACGAAAGCTGTTGCCAATTCGAACCAATGTCCTGTCATATTACTGTTTAAAGATATGTCAATTCTATTACTTAAAAGGATGCCAATTCTACTATTTAAAAATATGTCATTTTCATTTTTTAAAAACACTTTTTCACCATGAGTGCATGCAACATTCTCATTGACTCAGGCGTTTCCACCAAAAATAATTCCAAATCGGGTTTTATGTCATTTCCTTTTGTTAGATAATCTTCAACCACCTACCCCAATTTTTATTTGTAGTTTCAAGCTTAAAGTGGGTCATTATCAACAAGTTAAAAAGTGGGGTCTGGTGTATTTTAGACACCCCCCTTCCCCTACTATTTGCCCACTGTTACAATGAAACAGGAAAAATAATTCATGATTATGATTCTTGTATCATCTCAACCCAGCTGATATTCCAACAGGATATCTCAGGAAGGGAAGCTTGGACAGGTTTCATACTTAGTACATAGGTGTACCACATTGGTTACAAGAACAGATGGTTGGTGTCAACAGATGCCAAACCATGAAAACCTTGTAAACATGATATCTCAAGAAGGGAAACTTGGACAAATCTCACATTCTCATCACTCAACAGGGATCAAACCGTGAAAACCTTGTAAGCAGTATATCTCAAGGAAACTTGGACATGTGTCATATATACATCATATGTACTGTACCATAGGTGTACCACATTCAGTAAAAGAACTGTATTGTTTTCTGTGTAGGTCTCAGGTCATTTGGTTTCAATGTGTCAAATCGCATATACCTAGTAAACATGATATCTCAGAAAGGGAAGCTTGGACAAATGTCATATGTGGTATGTTAGTGTACTACATTGGGTATAAGATGTCTGTTGACTTTGGTTGAGTTCAAAGGTCATTTGAGGTCAACAGGGGTCAAATGGTGTAAACATTGTAAACACGATGTCTCAAGAAAGGAAGCTTGGACAAATGTCAAATCTTACATGTTGGTGTACTACATGGAGTAAAATATCCCTATTTATTATGGTGTAAGTCAAAGCTTATGTGAGTACAACAACCATATTGCTTTTGTTTTAGGTCAAAATTCCTTTGGGGTCAAGAAGGGTCAAATTGTGAAAACATTGTAAACACTATATCTCGATCAAGAAGGGAAGCTTGGACAAATGCTATACATGGTAGATAAATGTACCACATTGATAGCAAGATCAGTTTTGACTTTGGTTGAAGTCGAAGGTTATTTGTGGTCAACGGGGGTCAAATTGTGAAAATATTGTGCACACGATATCACATGAAGGAAAACTTGGACAGAGAATGTAGGTGTATCTCATTGAGAACACAAGAATTTCATTTTCTTGGTGAAGTTGAAATTAATTTGTGTAATCAAATTGCCAAAACTTGTAGACATGGTCTCAAGAAAGGAAGCTTGTGCATATCTCATATTTCATATATATGCAAAGGCAGCATTTGACACATACTAATGCTTAACTGTCACATTCAGAATAAAATGCTCATAATTGGTTGATCGAAACCATAATGCATTTGTGCATTGTGGTTAACCTTTGCTTTAGGTTTATTGGTGCAGGTATCAAAGTCAATTTTGCACTATGATTAGCAAACTGAGAAAGGGTAATATATGATCATTTTAGGTAAAGAAAAGGGGGTCCCCATCTCCTTAGACCTCTTCTCATGTCACATAGGCTTTTGTGGACAGACTGATTTGAAATCGTGACTAGCCTTGGGGGACCTCCTCTGCCATACCCCCACCTCCAGGACAGTGGTCAAAAAAGGGAACGATGAGTCGATTCTGCCCCGCAGAAATCCCTATTTCCCGGGACACCCCTTCCCCTTAGACCCACATTGCTTGATTTTTTTTATTATTTCACAGGCTAGTGAGAAAGTTCTTCGAGAAAAAGACTTCAGGTTGTCCTTAAATGCTAGAACACTGATAAATGAAGGATATAAGAGACTGGATGTACAGCGAGCACTGAAGTTGTCCCATGGTAAACTAGACTTGGGGAGAAGAATATTGCTGCTTGCCAAGGATGAACATGGTAAATGCTACTAATACAGTATCTACAACTGGGTGAAAACTGCAGTAATAATTTTACAATATTACAAATACTTGGCACAATTTTACAAATACTCAAAGAATACATTAGAAATTTTTTTTTTCGGAAATGATAAAGTTGCATCAAATCATATAATTGATACAACTCTATGAAGAGGGTGAGATTGTACCAAGATGACCAGTTTAATTTAATGTTTATTACTTTCGGAAGGAAAGCATCGGTAAGGTCCCCTACAAAATCAAGTAGATGTATCTTATGATGTAATAAAATGCATTATACCAAGCTATAGGCAAGAGTTGTAGCAAGCAGTGCTCTATATATTCAAATAGATACCATTTTAATGGAGTGACAAGCACTTATTGAGGAGATAAGATGATGTGGTGCAAATTCTGTTCCATAAGTCTGTGTGATACATTAACTACATATATATGCATACTCGAATATGGAAATTACTGAAATTCTTTTCAAATGCAACCTTTGCTTAACCTGCAGAGAGGCTTCCTCTTCTCCCTGGGTCTAATGTATGCAAGGAACAGTACATTGATGAATTTGGTGGTGAGCTGGATATTGCTGGTATTCATCTGCTTGTGCCAGCCGGTGCATTAAAGTCTGGACGGATTGTTAGTCTCAGCATTTCATGTGAGTCTGATATTGAAGGACCAATATCAAACAGGAGTCTGAGACTAACTCCATTTGTAAATTTTGGTCCAGAGAATCTTGTGCTTCACAAACATGTCATCATGACTATCCCACACTGTGGCTTCATCACCCGTAATCAGACAAGCCTGGATGTTTACTATGGGACTCCTCAAAAAGGTGAGTCATGCATCAAAGCCCATTACTTCGATTCGTAGATTAATTCAATGCTTGTCATGTGCCTCTTTTTCATTTACGTTAGTGCCCATTTGAAGCTTTCTTGTGTTACATGCATTTCATGCATGCGAATTGAGTGTGGGTTCAAGAATCTGAACAGTTACGCATATATTCTGTTAAGTGCTGATCACCATGTTAGCCTGTTTGCAACATCGTTTAAAGTTTACAGCAGTGTGGTACTGGGTCCCACTCGAGGTATCACTGATGTTCACGCAGAGTAAATTAGGGATTTGTGTGATTGATCCAGGTCATTTTCACTACCAGCCTGAAGCTAGCAGAGGATTCCAGTTCACTAGCGCACCGGAGTGTGATTCCAGGGCATACGTTCAGCACAGGATTTCCGCACAGGATCTTCGATAACGAGGCTAGGCCTATCTATAATGCGACAAAAGTTGTTGCTGTAGTTTACACTGGTGTTACAGTTTTTACTGTGCAAGTTTTAAGTAACTCAAGTTGCATTTCTTAAGTTGCATATGCAAGTTTGTTAACTTTTGCAACTGGTCACTGAGGCTATACTTCAGTGTTTCGTGGGCATTGCTATGCATAGGAAGACCTATTTTGTACAATGTTCATAAGCTACTTTGTTTGTGTTACCAGTGAGTTGTTACAGTATGAATTATTACTCTCACTTTTAATGTGTCTTGAAGGACACATACTGAGCGGATTAGTATGCAACATACATATCCTCAGTCGCAATGGGTAAATTGCATTACTTATGCAGTTCAATTGTACTCTCAAGTAGGTTGATGAAGAACTTAATTTAAATATCACCAGTCTTTCTATTTCTATCCTGCAGATAAAAAGATAAAATGGAGCCTAGAAAGAAAATATTTCAGCTGCTCAATGAATAGCAATAGTCTCCAAGTTGAACTTTATAGACCATGCAGCCTCATTGGTCCGCACATTCCTTTCCAACAAAAGATGAGAAAGAATATTTGCGTGATTCCAATCATGAAGAGAACTTCTAGTCCTATGGATAACTTGACAATCTTCCTTTGGTTTTATAACAATTACAGCTTAGAACATGACGTAAGTGTAATACCATCTTTATCTCTTGTTCCTATGAGCTTTCAAGATAGTGGCATATTTTTGCGGCATGGTTTCAACTGGACCTGATATATATTGTACAACTCAATTGATTAGACTTATGGTAAGACTTATTAAGTTTCTGATTCGGTGAAAGTATGTAAAATGTTACCCCGTATGTTGCAGTTGTGATACTCCTATTACTTTATTACCCCAGAAACATATCACTAGAACTGTCAGCATAAAATGAGGCCATGCTATAAATACATGGAATATTGTAGTGTGTGGAATATATTTTACCCTCTTACCCTCTCTCTGTTCTCTTAAGGATTACAGTACATTGCAAGATGTCAAAGGAAAAGTACTTAAGTTTTATCTTGATCCTAGTTTGTCATTGACATTTTTTAATATGTAATATTTTCAGTGTCTTGTCCATGAAGAAGTTTACAATAACAAGGGCATTGTCCTTCACGATCCAGTGTCTTTTCAAATCAAAACTATGGGATCAACTTTACGTGTCAATATCAGCAGAAGCACTTCTCAGTGGAACATAACTCCAAAAACAGTCGTAAGTTAACATTCACATTCATTATGAACATTATTCATACTTGTATTGGTGAAAACGGTGATTGACAATCACACAATGGTAGAAAATTGATTCATTGCTGGCAATCGTCATTATATGATTCTCACAGATGTGTTCAGTAAGAACCATTTTGCATTGTATAAAAATTTATGCTGCCTTTTAATTGTACTGTGTGGCATAGTAAACAATACTAAGTGCGGTCTTATTTATTTTTGGAGTAGTTATTCAGTTGCATTAACTGGAACATCATTTTTCATTAAATTTGAGTGATTTTGCCTATAGTATATATTACTGACCTATTTCATGTATTTAGTAATCGGATCTTTACACCTGATTTACCACTGATGATGTTGCACAGTCTTTATATGATGGGGTGTGTCTGTTTTGTTGCTTTAGGATTGAATACATTCTTGTCTTACTCAAGTGCAGTATGAAATTTATCTATTAAACAAAAGCAGTTAGTCATTGGTAAAACATTTAATAACGAAAAGCCTTTTATAGTGGATGAAGCTCAGTCCACTCTTATTTTTGAGTGGCTGTTTTTAGCTTAATTGTGGTTATCTTAGATTCTAGCATTTTAGGCTAGTGATGTTGGATGGTTACTTAGTAGACAATGTACGTCCTTTTCCGCAATTGAATTTAACAACTTATTTTTTCTAATGCCTTTTTCTTAACAGACAGTTTCAATTTGTTTTAAAATCTCTTTGTTTACCTTTTTAAGGAAATTGATGTGAATTCTCTCTGGCTACTGAATAGACACAAGGTCACATTCCATCTTCATTCTGAGGGCAATACAGATAATGTCAATTTGGAGATAGAATCAAGATATGGTGTCTCCAGAAAGATTCTGTTTCAGCTTAATGTTCAGTTTAAAGTATGTTAATTTTATAAGACTTTCATATAATGTAAGCCATATATAACTTCACTTTTCTCTTTATTAAAATGTATCACATTTGTGTTTTGATTTGACCTGATGTGACTGAAATTCCTATTTTACACTCAGTATTCCATATCAAAATGTGTAACTTCCTTTCCGTGCATTAATATATTATGTACCACAACAGGCTTCTCAAGTTTTGTGAGTTTCGAAGCATTTGAAACATGGAATGAAACAAGATGAAATATAAAAATTGTATCATATAAATCTCATTTATTGACAACATTACAAAACTTTGAACCAATTCTGCATATTTGCTTTTGTTTTAGGTTGACAACATGTACCGTTTTGAGCCAGCTAAGTCTCCCTTTCAGCAATTACTTCCAAAACGTATGTGATTTCGTTGTGATTTGATGTGATTTTGTGTTTGTAATACAAGAAAATAAAAAAAAAAAAACATCGATCGAAGCATCTCAACTCAATTTTAGCGGATATGGTAATGTTTTGTTAGATTTTGGTTAGGAGATAAACACTAAATGAAATTTGAGTAATCAGAAATTATACTGTCAATCTATGCATGCCCTATTGTTATCAGTATTATTTTGATGTCCAAATACTGTTTCAATACTAACTTCCTGATCATGTATAATTACTTTCTCAAATGTTTAAAAAAGAAAAGCACAGATGAAAATATCTTTGCAAAGCAGAGTGGATTGTCACGTAATATAATTCATTGCTTCAAATTTATTTGCTTAATATATTCCTTTCTCCCTTGCTTTACAGTCACTGTGGAATCTTTAGCAGAGCTGTTGAAGTTGACAGGAAATCTTGATGCAGTGCAGTTTATCCAGCTGGCCAACATTTTCCAACTACCTGAAGACGTAATTTCCAGTATTGAGAAGCATAGGAAACCAGGAAACTTGTTGATGGAGATGCTCACCGAGAAATATGTGATATCAGCATCAAATGTCTCTAGACTTGAATATGCTCTGACAGAGATAGGAAATGAACAATGTGCCAAACTTGTCAGAGATTTCAGAAGATTCAATCCAGTAGTACATGCAACAATGTATCCAGGAGATGATATTTGAATACATTGATATTTCATTCACTTATAGCACAGAGCATTGTCTCAGGTTAATTTTACTCCTTTTGGAGTGACTTTCTGAAAGTCAAAGTGCAGGAATTGTGCAGGTACTGAAAGATAGTATGTGTTTACTTGAAAAATTTGAACAATTTCAGTAACAGTATACGACCAATTTTGCCATAAATTATTAATTTCAGTATGCCAAATCTCTCCTATAAACACTAAGCTTATCCATGCATGGTTATCAGCTGTTTATCGTCATTAGCCTGTTTCATTCCATTTATTTCGCTTTCTACAGCATTTTAACAAGTAGTAGTAGATGATTAACAGGATTTGTAAGGAAGTCACAATAATATAAACAAGTAATTTACATTGATTTACAATGAGGTGTTGCTGATGAACTCTAAAGAGCTTAACTGGGCACAACACTCCCAATTTACAGAAAAAATGAAAAAAAGGCAAGTATCCTCTCCTCAGTTTTTAACTCCATAACTCTCCCCATTTCTATCCACTCACATTGTTCTCAGAGATGGACTAAAACTCTCTTGTGAGTATTAGTGAGTATAATTTGTGAGTCTCTTGTATGTATTTGTATTCTGAAGGCATGAAATCTCAAGATTCACAATGTCCGCAGTGGTAGTCATAAGTATCACATATTGCTTTTCATCACCAAGTACTCTTTTCTCAGTTCTAAGATTAAATATGCCAAAGGGAACCCAGTATTTAATTTTGACCACTGCTTACTAGGCAGTAGTGTCTCATTGTGCAAAAAGGCATATTGCAGTTCTACATATTCTGCATAGTTCAATAAAATATTTTGTTACATTTTCAGTGTGACGGATTTTGTAAGCCATTACCCCACGTGGATACAGAAGACAACAACATTATTGCTTAATGAAAATTACGTAAATATCAATATGCAGTACTGTATTTAATGGTATCCTAATATATTGACAATTTGAAAAGAAGATTTAAGATACAACTAAACTCTAACTGTTGGTAAGCTTGAAATAAAAGCCAACTGTTTAACACTATCTTCTCCTAAATGTTCCCTTTTTATCGTAGTAACAATAACCTGTGTCTTTCAGATAAT
>CM037850.1:12013389-12129856 GCA_021234535.1 Stichopus chloronotus
GAGTTTTGTGGACAATGCTAACTACACGATAATTACCTTACAGTAAATACTGTATTGTACTTCCTAGCCTTCTTTCCCACCGACCACATCCACCTTTTATTTTTTAAAGAAGGTGACAAGATTGACATATTCTGTTTCCAGGCATATAACTTACGTTACATTGGACACCTAACGTTAGTCTGCTACATGAACTAGCTGGTAGCTTAAACAGGTAGAACAAAATTGCAACTTTTTCAAAATTACTCATTGATGAAGAGACATCCTAAGGCCTTAAAATACATTAAACATTACTTTGTTGCATACAAATGCTGCCTAATCATAACTACTGTTTAAGGCAATTATAGTAAAATAATACCTATTCATAGGCCTGTTTCGAGCACAGCCTACACAGACGGTAGACCTACTGTTTTAGCCGCACAGCAGCTGTTTGCTAAACTTCGCAAGTGCTTTGGTGCCTACGGTACTTTGACCACTAAATGTGGGCTGAATATATGTTAACTTAAAATTCAGTGAACAAACTGTCTAATCTAGGCTAAAGGTAGCTGCTCAAATGCTCAATTTACCGCAACACATTGTGCACCAGTCTAGGATAACCACGCTGAACGTTTACGACAATGTATGCTGTCTTTCAGATTCAGAAATGCTTAGTTTTTGTGAACTACTGTATTGAAAAGAAACATTTTCTAATTTGTTTCATTGTGGTCTGTTGTGATGTTGATAAGTGAGTGCAGTGCTTCACTTCAAGGATAAAGACAGATCACTTTTTATATGGTAAATTTTGGGAGTGATAGCTTACAACTAGGGTTGAGTGGTACCGCACTGCATTAGTACCGGTATTACTCAAAGTTACTGACCATGTGTTAAATGACATAAAAACAAGAGGTTCTGTGGCCTATATACTGGTAGTGATGCAGTAACTTGTATTCATGTATTCGCATAAATTCCATGACAAAAAAAAAAAAACATGAAGGCCAGGTAAAAAGTTTCATTTGTCCAGCTTCAGCAGGGTTTGAGAGCAGTACTGTATAGCAACTAAATCGGCCACCAACTTTTTGCCAATGGAATCATGTGCCAACACACCCACTCGCTATTTGCGGCCTAGAAATTCTTAAGTTAGGTGATCTGATTACTGCACATTACTTACAAATTATTTCATCACATAAAATCGCTGAAAACTTGTCTGGTTGCACTATCTTCAGAGATACGAATTTACTGTCATTACCCCTTAACGTAATTTATCAAGAGTCTTTTTGAAAATCAAGATAAATGGGAAAGAACTTGAGGGAGCAGAGAACTTGGGAGCAAAGCAACCTCCACTTTGGGACAAACTTGCCATGGGACAAGACTACCAGGGCCAACTGGTTGGGGGTGAAACTACTGTACATGGGGACGAAATGACTGTAAACCCTATCAACAAAGCTAAGTAACGATAACATCTTGGTAAACAATATTTACTACATGCAGTCAAACAGTATCTGAGGCCCTATTTAGCCTAACTCAACTTAACAATAGATCAATATGCCCTTGTAACACTATTCTTTGGGCTTGAACAGTTTAGGTCCTGGGCTAGGCCTGGACTAAAATTTTAGGGATGCAGTGTATTACATGTATGTATTGGTTGTATACTCTATTGTTCTGTGGTATTCAATGTACATTCTGTTTTACTGTTATTCAATTTACGTAAGATTAGCTTGAGTGGTTTGTTATTCAATGTACACATCCGTTAATACAAGTCAGTTCAGCCCAGAGGAACTCTGGGCTGCTCTGCAACTGTCCCCACAGGAACTCTACACTGGCGTAGTCTGCACAATGAAATGATATGTATTGCTGATGCAGCTGTTGAGACTTTAATTTTATTGGCAGTTAATTTGGAGGCATGCCATGCTCCATGTTCAACTTCAAGTGTTGCTGTTAATAATCTCAACAGTAACTTCTGTGTTTGTGATTGCTGACCGTGCATGGTCATAGAGTGTCAGACTCAGAATCTGAAAAGGTGTGGCCAAATCATTGGAGAAAAAGGAGTCTGCATTAAAGGCTGTAATGCATCACCCCAGACAGTTCCAATTCTCCCAACCACCTACCTCTAGTCCCTCCCTCAGCCTGTCTTACATTCCTCCACATGTGTAATCAAAACAATGGATCCCTGTGTACGCTGTGCAATACGAGCTGTTCTGCATCTTTCGAATTTGCTGGCAATCTAAGAGTACTGTAACTTAGAACGCGTTGAGAATTTTTCTTTCAGGGAGGTAAAAATATAGCTTAGGGTGATGCAATACAGCCTTTAAGGTATCCACATCTAAAGTAAGTACTGTATATGGTTAGCAAATTACATTAGGGAGCTGTGTGCAAGAAAATTGCTTCAATATGTCTGTATCGAAGACAAAGGAGGAAAGAGTTGCTGCCCTCCAGACGATCCCTATAGCCTTAGAGACAGTACAGCTACTGGAGTCTTGTTGGACTGCGGAACACTGAAATCCAGCTACCAGCTTCATGGGTTCCATCCCCCGACATCTGAAGATGATTTGGAGTGTTGCTTGACAACTTTTGAGAGACATTGTGTCAACCAAAGCATACCTAAAGGTAAGTGGTCTTATCTTTTGGAGTAAACAGGTAAAGCACAAATGACATTCCACCAATTAAATGATATCGACAAAAAGGATTATCAGGGTGTGAAGGAGGCAGTATATGCTGCCTATAAGTTAACTCCTGAGGCATATCATGAGAGATTTACAAAGTTCTGCTATGAAAATGTCATCCGAAACTTTCTCTGCCAAATTAGCAGCAAGGTGGAGAGGCCCATTTGTGATCTAAGGGAACACCTTTCCCCAGTTAATTTCACAGGAAAATGGCGACACAAGAATTGCTCATGTCGATCAACTCAAGTTGGTATTTTAGGGGTGGAGGAGTCTTTTGGGGTGGGGGAGATGTAGGGATGCAGTGTATTGTATTGGTTGAATACTCTATTGTTCTGTGGTATTCGATGTACAGTATGTTCTGTTTTACTGTTTATGTTATTCAATGTATGTATTTTATGATTGGCTTGAGAGGTTTGTTGTTCAATGTACATATCAGTAAATCAAAGTCAGCTCAGCCCAGATCACCAGTGATTTAACTTCTTGTCTAGTCTACATTCCCACTGGAACTCTGCAAAATTGTTGTTGGGATCAACTAGACCTTAGACTTAAGTTACTTAGTTAGAGTAGCCAAAGCAAGATGGGCCTATTCAGAATCTTAGTATCTTACCATTACTTAGTATTACGTTGTGCTAATGCTCGGCCTGTCGGCACTCGGAGTGTTGTTCGCGGTACAGTTACTACCTACAGTACTAGTACTACTTACTAGCCTAAGATGTTACCTTATCATCTTTTCTGAGAAGGTGCTTCTTACCGAAAGCTCTTTCTGATATCACACAACGGTTTCCGCCATGCTGAAAAATGATTTCGTTCAAAGGGTGAGGTTGCACTCGGGGTATTGCAATGGCAGTGTTCGTTCACTGTCTCTGGTATACGACGAACTTTTGACACAGTTAGTAAAGGTAGGATCTAGTATGTGCCACTGCAGCCTAGGTCATCTGTGTTAACTGGGGCTGCTTATGGCAAGCCCAATGTGTAATAATTCAAAATTCCGAGTTCATTACAGACAAACTAAGTTTTCCTACTAATAAACTCGACCTGTTTAACCACAGAAAAAGAGTTTTCTACTAAACAGAGTTGATCGAAGGAAAAACAGGGTTTGTGAATAAACTCTGTCTTAAGGGAGGAAAAAAACGGTCCGAAAAACCCAGCTCTTCGAACGATAAACTATGTTAAGTGGGGGAAAACACTGTTTTTAGACCGATAAGCATGAGTTTTGTTTTTTTTTAAAAAAAACCTAAGTTTTCGAACTTGGGGCATGGTCAAGTGTCAAACCTTGTTACCTGATTGATGCGCTCGACGGATCCAGCAGTCACTCTGTCCACAATTCAAAAAGAACTAATACACAAATGTTAGATTGAGCAGAAACCTCCTTGTAGAACTTTAGATATAAAGGCTGCCCAGTTAAGTTGTATGTATATCAGGTATATTTTTGCATATGATCTAAAAGTTCTGTACACAAAGAGATAATTTGTTCATTTTATACCCACATTTGTAACTTACATCTCTTAAATCTCACTTCACTTGAGCTGAGAAGATTACGTGGAGATTTGATACAAGTCTACAAGATAGGTCATGGTTTTGATAATTTATCATGATTTTCTATTATTTTTTTCAAGCTTACAAATAGTAAAATTACAAGAGGTCATTGTCTTTAACTCCAGAGGGTTCAAAGTAGGATCAACACTAGTTGTCACTTCTTTTCTCAGAGGGTAGTGAATGAGTGGAATGGGTTGCCTGAAGGCCTGTCCACACAGGATGCGTTGCGTTCCGTTCAGGATACCACACGTTTTTTTTTTTTTTCAACATCTCTCCGGATACGTCAAGACGCATGCCTGTCTGTACAGGATGCGTTCACACAACGTCAATTTCGATGCGTCACTTTGAGATGCAGTGTGTAGTTTCCAATGAAAATACATGCTGATGGACAAAAAGGTGTATATTTATATTTTCCCGTGTGCCGTGAAATGTCCATGTGCAGCCACGTCTAGTGTCTAGACTTCCCCTGCCTACCGTCCCAACAATGAACACAACAGTTTTTCCACTCCCGAAGTCAATAATATCGAGGGTAGAAGGGTAGAATCATAGGCCTACGCATATATTCCCAATGTTGTGAAAAAATGCCAAAAAATGAGCTTTTCTACTTATTTTACGTTTCATTGTGATTTTAAGCTCAAACATAGTACTATTTTGCATCCATCTCCCGTTAAATTGCATTTCATGAAAGAAAAACATGAAAGAAATCAATTTGACGCATGCTTCCGTACGGCAATTCTGTTTCTGAACGCACATGGACTTTGCCAAGACTTTTTTCCGCATCGATCGTGACGCAACGCCACGCATCCTGTGTGGACGGCTCTATTGATTTACGTGCAAACTGATAAAAGTGACGTGACGTGTCATATCCGGATTGGAATGCAACGCATCCTGTGTGGACAGGCCTTGAGGATGTACTGTAGTGATGTCAAGAAGTGTCAATGGGCTTAAGAGTGCACTGGACAAGTACTTTAGGCTTTGTGACGGGGCCAAGTTGACTTTTGTACTTTTATTTTCAGATGAGGACTTAATTGTCCCTCTTGATCCTTTTTTTCCATTAAACTAACTTAATTGCTCCCATTAAGGTAAACTTAATCAGTATTGCCTCGAAACGATACATCGAGGTGTAAACAACCCATAGACTGCAGATTTTTATTCGAAATTACATGACTTTTGAGATTTTCAAAAATTTGTGTCTTCATAAGTGGGGAATTCCCCCAAAATAATGGGCCACATCAAGCCCAAAATCATGCGGTGTACGACAAAAGTATCCTAATAAAAACAGTTCTCCACCTGCTGGCCGTGGCACACAACTCAAGAAACGCCTTTAACCGTGTAAATATATTCATGACTACAAGTACCCTATAATATTTAAGTCAGTTTGGGATGAAAAACCCTTTTTTCCCATAAGAGTCATTCTCATAAATTGATGATTTACGACAAAATTCAGGGACGCATCCAATGAAGAAACTATTCAATGGGTGTGTAATTGTATGAACATCACAAATCCAGTTTAGCCAGATTTTAAATCACAACCCTGAGTACCACATTAAACGAAAACCCTTAACGTGCACCATGAGCCCACACACTGAAACGCATTTGCGAGGATATATGATTGGAACTTTTCGATATGCAGTCTTTCATTTTCTCCCTGAGGTGATAATATGTAATCCAGCAGAGAAAGACCATGCAACAGATTTGTAAAAGGCCAGTTTTCTCATGTTGTTTTATTACCTGTTTTCAGCGGGGTGCAAATCAATTTTCTTTCGAAGATGACACGCGACTCGTAATTCCTCGCTGTGATGTTCTCCCTTTAAGTCCATTAGTTTATGTATGGCTTTATGATGATGCTTGCGTTATCTTGTATGTCAGTCAAATATGTAAATTACATACAACTAGTTTATGTGCACAAATTATAATCTCTAATGTTCCATTAAAGGGAAATAGGGCGTTTAGAATACACCAACATGTCGTAAAACAGAAACAGCTTTAGTCATTGTGAAACCGTCCAGTCTCATCAATAAACACCTGCCGAAGCTTCATCTCCTCAAAACATTATGCATGTGATGAGTAATGGAAGATGCATTACTTGAATTTTGAAAAGTTTGGGTGAACAAATTGGTGTTGAGCAACAAAAAACTGAGTTTCTCTCTGTGAGAAACTTATTTCTTGAAAAGAAGGCTACTGTCCTACCTTACTTTCAACAATCTATCGTTCTGTGTCCACAAACATTGGTTTTAATAGTATGGATGTTTTCTGTGAAACAAACGCCCTATTTCCCTTTAAGTTCTTGCAATATTTAGAGCAGAGGCCTATCCTTACAGAAAAAGTTCCATACTTGTCATTGTTCCATTAAAAAAAAATATTTGGAAATTGTACAGGAATGTGCTGTTCCCCGGCCATGCTTACCTTTTTTGTATGGGAAAATTTAAGGGAGAATTTTCCCACATCTTCCATCATACGAAGATTTGCTCTGGTGGAATAATGCGATTCGAGTTCACTGCGCGTTCAGTGCAAATAGCATATAAGTAATGAGGCATCTCAGAGACAGAACACTTGAGAAAAATAGGCCTAAATAAGAGAAATTTCTCTTGAAGAGTTTCTCATCACTTTAAATATGATTTTGAATGAAAGCTGAGTCCACATGTACGAAAAGGTTTCACTTTTTTTTTACTATTTTTTAACACTGAGAAATTGCTCTATTTCCGTGATAGAATGTGGGATTTCTTTAAAGGATATACTTTAGTTATAAGTACACTAAAAGGTCAAAGAGCCTTGACCAAAGAGAAACGGACCACAGCCATGTGTTGTAAAGAATTCAGTTCTCGCATGTGCTAGGTGCGTGTGGCGGTACCGGGAGCCCGGGGAGGTCACTTTGAATTCTCGGTGGGACACATCCGAGTTATCTACTAGAGAAAGACTTAAAAATTGGATCAACATCTTTGTCCCAGAATTACTTTAAAGTATAGGGTACTTTTATGGGGGACATGTTGTTTTAAAAAGTGACCTATTTAATTTCAACCGCATGCTGTATATTTTTTTACCAACAGGAATTGCTAAAGTTGTATTTCTCCCTCTCAAAAATCCCCAAAATGTCAAATTGCATTGGTATACGGAAATACATTACAAGAACTTGATTTCTATTCACATAAATGGGTTAGATATCCATTTTTTGCTTAATTCCCCTGATTAATGCTAATTTGAAATAATTTCCTAAAGTTTGGAACGAGCATGCCCTTCCTATCTCAGTACATAATTGTCTGCATCTACTGAGCTTATTGACTCACGTGACATGGCGTACTGCCAGTGCAAATACCAGACCGGCTTGAACGGCATATACTTTTGCTGTAAATGTACTTGCCTCAATTTTAAGGGCAATGTTGTCAATGTGTAGGCATTTTTTCTGATGATAATATGCATGATAGTAATGATTTTGACAATGCAAGTTCCAAGATAAGTTTACAGAAGCAGACTTATAGGTACGATCGAGCGGTAGTAGAAAATGACAAGACGTGATCATTGAAGTCAATGAATAAATGAATGCAGGGGTACCCACGGTGAAATAATGATGCTGTTAACTTAATAGATTATTAGCCTGAGAAAAGGTGGTTTATTCTCCGACAGATACCCTGTATTTCGGTTATTTTTTAGAAAATATGATAGATAATCCAACTATCCATTACAGGTAATGTACAACTGTTTAGGGGCAGCATCGGTCCGCCTGTCATCATTGATTAACGACAGAGATCAGGTAAACATTGATGACCTTTGACAAAAAAAAAAAAAATTCTCGACTAGGTTGAATAATATGGTTCAACTGGTTTTTAAGCAAGATACTGGTCACATGCAACTGGGTAGCATATGCAAGATTTTTGTCGGACTGTACTAATTGGTTAGAACTTAAAACAGCAACTGGACTGAACACATATGAAAGGGACACAATTGAGACAGCCTGTGTATCCAAGGGCAATACTTTTGTCAAGTTCAGTCTATTGTTTCTATCTATGATTGCGGGATATCTGAAATAAAGTGAGCCAAAGTCCTTGGAACAATTCCCAGTGCCAGTTAAGAATTGGCAAAGAGTGACTGATTTGCACGTATCATCGACGGTCACATGGAGGTCAGTACTTCCATGCGGGACTTCATAAATACTTTCCTAAGTTGGCTTCATGACTAGGAGACACAATTCTAGAGCATACGTGGAATGTCCCCTGCAATGATCATTTGAGATGCTCCAACGTTTTGTTTTTTTTTTTGTTTATTGTTTTTTTTTAAGTTATAGTAGATAACCTAGTGAACTACTGAGGAATACTTTAAGGTCGTACTTACTGTACGATCAAAACGTACACACACACAAAGAAAGAAAAACAAAAAAAGCTCTGACAACTGAACACTTTAAAAGATGTACGGGACAATTTTCAACTTTGGGAGTTAGGTTGTGAATTAAATAGAGGAGTAATTGACGCGCGCTATACTTGCACATCACTAATACGCACATGTATATGCAATCGTCGCTTGATAGTTGCGACTGCGCATTTGAAATTAAAAAAATGTTCCAAAACAGAACAATTACAATATGGAATTCTCTTTCTGATATTACTAAATCATCTGCCTTGGGGACGTGGCTGCATCCTCCCTGGGGCCAAGGCTTTAGAGGCGCCCATCAGCACTTACATGATAACTGGAATTGTGGGGAGACTATCTAAGCAAAGCACCACCATTCGTTCAAGTGAACCACAAAATATTTGGATAATAATACCCCTAGATGACAGGAAATTGCCTCCACAGGCTTCCGCTGTTGCCCGTCCTCTCTTGCAGCGCCCTCCACCGAAAAACCACTGCTAGGGATGCCATGCACCGCCCCCCCCCCCATCCCCACATTTCACGCAGCCAATAATCACCTGTCCATTATTCAGGAAATATTTCATGAATGACATTTCCAGACGTGTTTATTCTTTTGCAAATTGTTTCATATTAACAATAATGTCAAATACGTAATAAACAGGTTTTGCTGTGGTAATACGCTATGATTTAATAAGATTAACATGATTTTGTAATAATCTCTCTCTTTTTTTTTACTTTTTTACTTTTTTTTTTTCTTCCCTTTTCTTCACATTGTAAGACGCTTGCTGCTTTGACGGGGCCTTCCCTTTGTGCCTTTGTCGGGATATCTATTTTTTTTTTCTTATCTGAAAAACACAAACAGCCGGAAGCGCGTGAAAATTTAGGGGTATGCAAAGTATGTATGAAAGTATGATGTTCATCTGTGAACTACACAAAGAGAGAAGCGCTGCAAAAAGTAGTTTTTTTTTGTTTGTTTTTTGTTGGGAACGTCATCCCACCACCGATAGAAAACTGTAGCTTAAATACAGTTCAGAATAATTGCATATAAAAAAACTCTCTAAAGAGTGGGGTAAGTCCTCACCCCATGAAGGAGGGGGGGGGGGGAGGACTGCACACGGGGGAGGACTGCACACGGGGGAGGATTACAGATGGGGAAGACTACAGACTGGGAGCTTTCCGGTTGGTTGCTGTTGCGCCACGCATGCGCACGTGCATACGTTATTGTATTGAGGAAATAACATGGAATCTCGTTGAGATGACACGATGTGCAGCAATGGATCAAAGCCGTTCGCTGAAATGAAACTTTTGCGAAATGGGCGAACTCCGATCTCAGCAGACCGAATTTTCATCTCAGAAAATCACCGTTATGTGGCTCCTGGGAACCAGACTACATCTATCCACCAATTCAGGTTGGATCAAAACCCGACAAAGGCCCAAAGGAGTATAGCGTTTGAGGGGTCCGTTGCCCTGTCGGGAAATTATCACTGGAAGAAAAGCTGAGTGCGATTCTACGACACCGAACGTCCAGGTATTGCCTAGAATAAATGTTTCCAAACCTGGCCACTCTTCGAAAAATCTCTGGTATGCATCGATTATTTACAAAACTATGGTAGACGTGAGGGGACGTACATGCTAGATGTAAACGTTATCTCGGCTAGGATATAACTGTCATTTCACGGACAGTCGAGTTATCTTGGGCTTTTTCGTCAGATTGTCTAGACTCCCTGTTACACATAACTAAAAGTAAATTGTTGCGTTATAAAGTTATTCTAGCACCATTAACTTATCTCGCATACCCCCTTATTTCATCTTCGGCAGAGACCCAACATATTTTCCTTTCAAGGCAACCATCAGTTATATTGCAGTCTACGGTCAGTAGATGCTTTGCAACAGTTGCTGGTGGGGAGGGATCACCCTGCCAAGAACGGTTTTGGAAGGTGCCGCAACTTGAGTGAAAGGACGCCTGTGGAGCCTGATTCCCGAAAAATAAGGGTGTCAACTTTCATCCAAAACTTAGGCTACGCTCCCGCGCTCCGCTTAGATTTTCCCGCTAAGTTTTCCCGCAATTCTAGAGGTGACAGTGGGGAACACTCCAGCCGCGAAGTTCCCCGTGAATTACAGGATGGTAGGTCATTGTACTACGTAACGAGTTCATGTCTGTTATACAAAGAGCCGAACGTCCCTCCTTGATTAATTTTGCTCCTAAACTGATTTCGATAGATTAAACACAATTAGAATCTGACTGATTCATGTTTCGCTGGCATTACTGATAAATGCCAAAAGCTTTAACCACAAAACAGTAACAAACACCAAATACAGCACATAGTAATTCTTTTTTCTTTTTTTCCTCATATTTTATTAAAATCTCTGCTCCTGGAGCTTTAGAACCTACAGTGTACATAAATATTTACATAAACAAAGGAAAAAATACCAATAAAGAGAGAAGAAAATCTTCCAAAAATTGTACCACCTTCCACAGACAATGTGGGTAAGATCATTCCATATAGCTATCACAATCAGACCAATCTGCCAAAATATGTCACCTTATTGAAGCACTCAATTTTAGCAACCCTTACCTCAGTATCTCCCAATCAAACCTGTTTGCTACATAAACAGCACAAAAATAGTTTTTATGACTTAACTTTCCCAAGCATTTTACAGCAAATAAGCCATGCTTATGATTTTTGAGTGCTTTGATAACTGAAGGTGGGTATTTACATCGAACAAAA
Organism: Stichopus chloronotus; assembly: GCA_021234535.1. Classification (NCBI taxonomy): domain Eukaryota; kingdom Metazoa; phylum Echinodermata; class Holothuroidea; order Aspidochirotida; family Stichopodidae; genus Stichopus; species Stichopus chloronotus. The sequence continues at coordinate 12,024,632 of CM037850.1, forward strand.
AAAAAAAATCACCCCAAAAAATTACAGCCCTCAAGGCAGTTTTTACTTTAATGTCCATAGAATCAAGGATTGTTTTATCGTTGAGATTATGATGGAACTTCTGGCCTGAAGGAGGAGACAGCTGAATCGGTAAATCAGCATATTAATATGATAATGAAAACACAGGGTAACTCAATTATGTTGTTCATGCAAATGAATCTAACAAGCACAGCAACGGAATAATAATACGCACAACTCAAGCCCAAACAGAACGTTCTGTTTAATGTGGCAGCCATTATCAGTGAGGTAAACTTCAATGGTGGGATAAATAGATAAAAAAATATTACCCTCAAAGATTTACTGTCATATGCTATCAATATTTTAAATCTTGCAAACAAGTTCATAAAAAATTGTACAGTTGGATATTATCACCTACTACTTTGCCTTCAGATTTCAGTTTTCTAAGCAAAGCTTCGGAAACTTGTAGCACAACAGAATTTGACAAGTTTAACAACAGAGACAGACTGTACACAACTCAAGTCCACATTGAGATTCTGCTAAATGTCGTCATTACTCGCGGAATAAATAGATAAAAAATCTCTCTTCTTATATGTTATCAATTCTTCCAAATCTTGTGAACTAATTTAAATAAATTGCGAAGTTGAATATTGTCATCTGCTTTGTTGTCATGTAAGTTTTCATGTTACATGACAGTAACATTGACAACATTGGCGATAACATTGATGATAACATTGTCGCATTCATACTAAATGCTAAATAAGGACAATTGAAAGGACTGTGGTCAGTATTATTATCACACTGTTCGTTAACAAACGTTTACTCTTGTTTACCCTTGGGGTAAACGAACGATATGATTAGCAGTGCATGGATCAAACGACAGAGACGGAACGCACACCCGTTAAATTTGGCAGTTTTCCCTCGAGGAGGACACCCCACTGCATCATTGCCATGATGTCAATTTGCCATTGCTGGTGTATTTTAAACGTTGATATAAAAAATACAGAATCGCATATCGCCAAGCTTACTCGCACACGTTCAACCTGGTCGGCAAAAATGCTCGCCCTGGACCTCTCGTGCAGAGCAAATGACCGTTCAAGCAAGCGGTCGATTTTTTGAGAGAACAGTCATCCAACCAAAGGCATAACAAAAATTTCTGGGCAGCCTGCATTGCATAATACCTCTTTGAGAACGATAAAATGACCTTTTTCATGAATATTTACAGATATGAATAACGACATGAAAGCGTGGAATGCTTGAGGGTAAAAACCATTGATGATTGATTGTCAGACCAATGAATGGGATTATTGTAAAATGAAAGAATGGAAAGTGTAACTTTATGTATCAAAAAGGGAGATCCAACTGTGGTCTTCTGCATGTTTGTCACAGAAGAGCTGGGAATTGAAAATGAACACTTCAAATGAACACAGGGTTAAAAGGGTGCTCCCGTCAGGGTGACAACACCTCTAGGATTCAAAAATATTTTCTGCATAGAAGTCTTAAATGTCAATTTTACCAAACTGAATAATGGTGTCTCAATAACACCGATTAATTGCTCTCCATTATGAAGTGACAAGAATTCATGGATTCAATTAGATTTAATCATTCCATTTTTCAATGAAAATGTAACAGCCCAAATACTGCATTTTTAAACCTGAATAAAACATTTCAAAAGATTCTGAGTTTCATATTTCAGAAGCTAGAACAGAAAAAAAAACACACACAAAAAAAATACAAAACACATAAAACGCAGGCAACGATCATCTACATAAAAATTAATTTGACATTAATACCAAATGAAAAACTGTTTACAAGAAAAAGAAAAATAATTTCATTTACAACATTTACAGCTTCATAAAAGTAATAAGATGTTTATCTTGCACTTCAATCGATCGATTGATCGATCGGTCAATAACCAGGAAATCAAAATTGTATAAACTTTGCAACTATCATTGATGGATATTTGAAACTCAAATATCTATGTGACAGATGAAAAAACGATGCAACCAATGTCTGTGAAAAAGGATACATGTTGTCAAAACGTGGTATTTCATTGCAAAGAACAGTATCAGGACATAATGCTGGGTCATTTGCTATTCAAGCCATAGTTTGGAATGTTCTCTGAGGAATTTGATTTTTTTTTTTCTTTGCTGAAAGCGTATAAAAATGTAAAACAAGACTGAATAAGGCCTGAGAGCCAACAGATACTAGGGATGGTCTGGAACTAAAAAACAAAAAGCCTCCAAAAAGGAAAGATATACGCAATGAAACTGTGTGTAACTTTCAAACCAAACGTCATGAAAGGGGACATTACAAACACACACACTTATTCGGAAAATGCAAAACACAGAGTGACCTGCTCACTATTGGTCAGTCTCATCATTAATGACATTTGTAAACATGGAAATGTAAAAAAAAAAAATGATTCCATCCATGAAAATGGATGAGAGAAGTAAGCTGGCAGTGGAAAGTCACAACTTTCCAATAACGTTACTCCTTCCTGACAATTAAAGTCGATAATTTTAAACAGATCTGTGAAATGAATGGAAGCGTATCACCGGTGAGCACCACTACCCACCGACTGTTCAAGAGGTATTTTATCAAAACGTGGTATTTCATTGCAAAAACGTATCAGAAATAATGCTGGGACACTTGATATTCAAGCAATTTGGAAGACAGTTTTGGAATACTTCTCAAGAAGTTGATATCTTTTTCAAACTGAAAAGAAAAAATGTGAAAGAACGCTGAAGAAGGCCTGGGAGGCAATAGACTCTAGGGATGGTCTGAAGAAAAAAAAAGTTTGAAAAAGAAACATATGCGATCAAAACTGTGTTTTTAACTTTTTAAGCAAATGTTATGGAAGAGATGTATTCACACACACTTATTCGGAAGATCCAGAGCATAAGAGTGACATAAGCAGCTGGTAATTGTCAGCCTGATTATTAATGGTCTTGAGAGACATCGTAATGTATAAGATTTGACCAAATCCATGAAAAAGGCTGAGAGAAGTAAGCTAGTACCGTTGACTAGGTCATTGTCTCAACTTTCCAACAGAATTATTCCTCCCTGAAAATTCAAGTGAAAAATTGTAACAAATCTGTGAAACGAATGGAAGCGTATTACCAGTGAGCACCACTGCTACAGAAAATTGTAAACAAGATGCGGCAAAGAAAACAAATGCACGGAATATAATGTTTTTGGGAGATCACATGAGACAAACACAAAAGTAAAACATTGAGGCAATGACTTAAATACAATAAAAAAAGAAAAAGCAAAATCCATTCCCTAGAGGCAGGACAGCGACAAATATTTTTACAAGGCATTGTCAGGTTGCGTCTTGACATTTGTCGAAGACGACGCTTCTTCGGCTATCTACTGAAGCAAGTTTTTAAAATGTTAGAAATGACATCTCAAGCCACAAAACTTGTCTAAATTGTACTGAATTCTCCATGTGAAATTTGCAAGGTACTCAAAGTAAATCATAAACGATTCAATAGAACCTATATTAAAAAGATGGGTGGGCGAGAAAAATGAAATAATCTCCTAAAATCGCAGAGACCTCAAATTTTTGGGGGGGGGGAACCCAGTTCTAACTTTAAAGAATCTGGACCTTACCATTAAATAACTTCAATAAGCAAGCCTCCCATGTGTTTTTTTAAGGCAACTGTAAGTTCAGAGGTGAATAAGCTTCACACCAAGCAATGACTGATGTGTTACCTAGCAAAGGTAAGTTTTTTTCACCACAATATTGATTCAGGCATTTAAACTCACGAAAAGTAAGCTAAGCGATGCCTGTTACATGGACTACTGTAAGTCTGCCAGAGGGAATATGTTAGGGATTAAATAAGACTTTAGTCATTACATGAACTTCATGAAGTCCACATACACCACATCCTCTGGCAATTGGTTCATCAATCTCCTAGAAGTGAACACCCTGTTGACCGACTTTGGTACACGGAAGGCACATGGAAGATATTTATTGCTTTAACAGGATCACCTCCTTCCTGCATCCTCAAAACGCCAGGGTGTCATTGGATAGAGCTGTATCGTTGAAAGCAAAGAATATATCGGAGCTGGAATCCTCGTAGAGAACACCTGTTAGAGAAAGGGAAAGCACCGTTTCTCAGTAAATGCTGATATACTGATGAACAGATGAAAAAAAATGTTGATATGAAGGTAAAAAATGATCATAGACGGAGAAGCAAAATGCACCACTTCCATCTTTTTGTGATGGAGTCCTAACTCATGATTCAAATATAAAAACATCTTATATTAACAAATAAATATGTCTAAGAAAAGGTGAATGGAAGCACTCAACCAGAATGCACACATTCATTGTGGTTTTGATGATCTGATTATGAGCATTTTTTTTTCTGAATCTGGCTTATAGTATGTGTCAAAGGCTACCTATGCTTTTTATCAAATATGAAGCTTCTCTTCTTCAGATGTGACACTTACAAGAATTTCCCAATGTGATCCTGTTGACCTCAAAAGAACTTTGACCTTCACCAAAGATGATGGAATTCTTGTATACTCATTGAGATACACCCATATTCTAAATGGAAGATCCGTGCAAGTTTTCCTTTTTGAGATATCGTGTTTACAATATTTTCACAATTTGACCCTTGCTGACCTCAAATGACCTTGATCTCCACTGAATTCCAAAGCAATTTTGTAATCGATGTGATACACTTACATACCACATTTGTCCAAGCTTCTGTTCTTGAGATATAGCGTTTACAAGGTTTTCACAATTTGACCCAGGGCTGCTGACCTCAAATAACCTTTGACCTCAACCAAAATTGATAGAGAACTTGTACTCAACGTGGTACACCGACATACTACATATGAGGTTTGTCCAAGCTTCCCTTCTTGAGATATAGTGTCTACAAGGTTTTAACAATTTGACCCCTGTTGACCTCAAATGACCTTTGACCTTCACCAATACTAGTAGGGTCCTTGTGCTTTATGTGGTACACCTATGTACTAAACATGAGATTTGTCCAAGCTTCCCTTCTTGAGATATCATGCTTACAATGTAGGAATCACAAACAAATACACACATGCACACACGCACACACAAACACCGCCACATAACTACAAAGGTTACAATTTCATCAAAATCTAAAAGCCTACACTAGGCTTATCTAGTGGAGCGCTCCGCAAGAATAAACAGAAACAGAAACAAAAACAAACATCTAAAAAGCAATTCAAAACAAAGAAATTTAACAGTTGGTCCATATCACCTAGCCAATCACCACGTGAAGGAAGAGTTTTAATACTTGTAGTGGTGCACAACTTGGACTTATGGTACAATGATCTCAGTTAAATTACAATACGACAGGATTACGGACAGATAGATCCCGAGACATCCACGTACAAACAAACAAATTCCCATGATTTTTCGGTACCTGCAACACATGCTGTAGTGAAGCACGCAATACAACCGGCCACAAGGGCCCGGATCGAGAGCTCTGCCAGGTCTCTCCTTCTCTCAGGCGCAAGAGGTGTGATACCCCCAGCTGAACCCCTATGGCACCCAAATTGGAAAAGCCACATAGCGCATAGGTAGCTATGACCTCTGATCTCACCTAAAGGTAAAATAAAAGCACAAAAGATCGCATAAAACACCGGCCCACATGAGACAAGACTCACCTGCTACACACGCTGTCATGAAGCAAGCAACTGAGCCTGCAATGAGGGCCCTGATAGCAATATCGGCCAGGTCCCCCTTCCTGTTAGGGGCCAAGGGTGTCAAGCCACCGAGCTGGATGCCAATGGAACCGATATTAGCAAAGCCGCAGAGAGCGTAAGTGGCGATAACCTCTGATCGGACCTGCGGTTAATCGAGTTGAAAGAAGAGAAGAAATGGAGACTGCCATGCGTCAGTTAGGATGGAAGATCAGTACAAAGGGTTAAGATGAAAGTTATGTGCCACCTGCAGACTATGATAGGATGTACCGATGTATGATAGGTAGGTAGTTGTGAGAGACAATTTCTTTTTTGGTCCTTCTTTTTCTGCCAAAGTGAGGCATAAAATGCTATGAAACACAGGGTGGTGGTTTCAAGGCTTTCTCACAAACTACCCAACCCACCGCCTCCAACACTACATGTGAACCAAGTGAAGATAGACTGTGAGTGCAGTGAGTGGATGACGCACCGGTGACTGTTTACATTACGTCAACCTGCCGCACAGTATGGTGAGAGTAATGCACCTCACCTCAGCATTACTAACGAAGAGACTGATACGGTGACACTTTGACATCCAGAGACAAAGTACCAGAATGATGACAACTGATGATCACAGCGACACATCATCGTATGAGGTTATGAGTTCAGATGACCTATGACCCCAAATGAACCATGACATTAACCTAAGTAATACTGCCACGGACACCAATCACTTCAGAGTTGCTTCAGGGGTTCGTTCAATTTTATTTTTTTGTAACTTTGGACATTTTATTCAACCCTTTGCAATACACACACACACAAGGTTTCTGTTTATCACCTACACACCTGAAAAGAGGATATGCTCAGAGCAACCTTCCCTTTGATATGCCGCAAATTATGACGTACAAGTTGGATATCACAAACACAGGTATCATCTAATTACCATCTAATGTACTGCATCTAGGTCAACACTCACTTTCATTAAACACAATGAAAACACCTCCGGGTCATTCGCAATAAGCTGGATAAACCCATACCTCATTTGATCTGACTAAAAGTCATCCGTTTTCCCCCAGGTACTGATTAAATAACATCCTTGTGGAAATATGTTGACATCAAAACCAAATGATTTCCCAAACACATTCAGATAAAAACAAAATTTAACCTGAACTCCGCATAAAGTAGATGACCATGAATTGCAAACTAGTCCGTACAGAGCACCAAAACAGAAGTCATACTCTTCTGAGCCTCTCTTTCCATAAAAACTCCAGCAATGGTGTGCCATGAACTGCTCGTAGCATTCCGTTCACTAGTTTGATTGACAGTTTTGAGCGTTAAGTAATAATGTTTTTCTACTTTGAACACATGCTACCATTTGGAGCCTAAGCAGTAGGCTATAAGAATTTAACCCCCTCAGCGACATATTTATCATTGGTACAATGAGTATTATTTATGCTGTTAGAAAACAAATTTAGCTTTGAATTGGATGCTAGAAGGAATAAGAACTATTTGAATCTCTACAAATTGTAAAACATGGAGTTGCAGATCTCATCGCCAACATGCACATTGATTTCAATACAGGGCCTGCACATGGAAATTTGTAAATATTGCTAAGTACTTACAAAACTTTAAGTTAATTGGTTTAATAGTTCTCAAGATATGCTGGAAATACAAATTTTGGGGCAAATTGGCTTTTTTTTCTCAAAAATCAGCAAATTTCACTATATTTTACTACAAAAGTGATATACCTTGAATGTTTCATTCTCATGTAAGTTTTTGCCAAATGTTGCATTGAATGCTCAAAATAGTTCTCAAGATATGCTGGAAATAGCAATTTTGGGGCAAAATTGGCTTTTCTTTTCTCAAAAATCAGCAACTTAGACTCGATTTACCATTACAGTAATATTATGCTGAACAATGTGTTCTCAGGTAAGTACTTACAAAACTGTATGTTAATTGATCTAATAGTTCTCAAGATATGCTGGAAATAGCAATTTGGGGCAAAATAAGACTTTTTTCCTCAAAAATCAGCAATTTTGACTCGATTTTCCATACAACTAATACATCTTGCAGGTACTGGCGTCGTGCACAACCTTACCAAGTTTCAACTTAATCCCTCATATGCTTTTCAAAATATTTTGGAAAAACCACAATTTGGACAGGTCCGGACGCACACACACACACACACACGCACATTGGCACGGACACGTTTTTATTTATACCACCCAACAGGACCCTCCTGCACCCATGGTCACTCTACCATTGGGTACCCCTGGGGTGTCGTCACTCATCCACTCCAAGCGTTTCCATGGCAACCATGCTCCCATGGGTGCACAGTACAATATATAGCTCCACTAGCCAAGTGACTACAATATCTCATCTAGCCCCTATACGGCGATGAGATAATAACAAGACTTGAAATGTACCAAACCCACAAGTGTGCTCATGGCATATTTTAAAGTATTATTTTTTTAAATATATTGGAAATAAGAATGTCCTTCCCAAAGACCTCAAGTTTAAACCACCAACCATTTATTAACGAACCATCAGCAAAAGAAAAAGGAAATCTACGAATTAGAAAATAATGGTAAAAAATTTCCGAGCAATTTTACCAGCAGTTTTAAGTAATTACAATGTCCAGAGCAACTGGTGAAGAGACCTGGTCTTACCAGCCTATGAGTGACGTTATGATATTGTGATGTCACTAAATGATATTTGTCATGAGACTTTGCTCCCGAGTTTCAGAGTGATCCAAACAGTATCGTCTGTACATTTCAGGAAAAACGTTTGCAGCAAACAATACAGCTCACAGTGATGTATGGATTGTTTGAACAATGACCCTGTCACTCATCGATCCAAATACTAATTTTCCTAGGAATGTTATTGCCAACATTTGGAATGAAAACAAACACACAAACACAGAAATGTCTCATGGACAGTCAAGTTGTGAGTTCATGACAGGTGAAACAAAAGCAACTACGGATGGAGTATGTTAACTTAAAGGTGAATTAGTCTATGTGGTGATTGGTGAATGACGACCATCTGTAATACACATGAAATTCCAGTTTCCAACGATTAATTTCTAAACTTGTTTAAATATTAAGCCACTTCCTCTCATTACGACAACAGAGGTTAGGACTACAAAGATGTTAGGTGATGTTGTTGAGGAAATGTCTCCTGTTAGAATTCCTACCTATGCAGACAGTTCTCTAACATCATTACATCTATGTTAGGCTACATAGCCTACACTGTAGGAAATGTTGCAGCGGATCAGTCATGTTGCCAAATTCACTAAATGCTGGTCCTATTGAGGTTCAAGTACCCAAAACTGGTCCATTAACACAATGGCTGAGCATAATGCCACAAAAGCAATGATGCCACGAGAGACAAAATACATTTTCAATCATAAACAAGAGCTGCTACCTTGTTACTGCTATTAAATACGCTTTTCATCGTGCTAAAATGTCAGTCAACATATGCTACCCATAGCAGAGATACTGCAGACAGAGAGAGAAGAACATTCCATTGCAGTGAACGTAATTATGCAAAGGGAAAGAGTGCCGACATAAATCGGTCTTGTGCACAGATTTATAAGAAATTTTGTTATGAAATGTCTATTTATGATATATAAAATGAAATCTCTCTAAATATCTTGAAAGTTAAAAGGGCCAAAATCCTTAAAAGAAAAAGAAGGAACTCTTGGAATGCAAGCACTTGTGACAAGTTATTAGGGATCCAGTGGAGAAGTTTAATCAACCATGATGATAAAATCTAGTACTGCATTTTTACAAATTTCCTGCTTCCCGATTAAAGTCTAGCCTATGTCTGACAACTAAGACAATGGTGAGAAACCAAAATTCTCGCATCAACACCCTCTGGTGCCCATCCACTGTCTGTAAGAAGCTTTCTGCTCAAAATGTGACGTTTGTATATGTGAAGGTAGACGCTGCGACGTCATTGAACCAATACCGAGTAGTATTTGTAAATAGTTTCAGGGTCCTGACTATTTGGCCACAAGAATTCAACCCCAACAATGATGAAATCACCCAAGCCTACAGGCCAGGGAACAAAAAAAAATCTGATGATTCCTTGACACATGGGTTCACAAATATATCGACAGGAATCTGCAAAGCAGCAGACATAGCCCCATAATCCGGTTACCTACCGACAGCTGTGGCCCATCACCATCGATGCGGTTTTGGATGTACTCCGACAGCTTGTCGTAAGCTACAAATTCGTTGATGAATGTCTTGATGCCGACCAGTTCTGCCACGAGGCGACAGTCCTTGGGTTCCACACCCATCATGAAAGCAATCGGCATAAACAGGTACGAGCATATAAACTGATGGGAAAAGAAAGTCAGGAGACATTAGGGGCTTTATCTTACTTTCTGTCTTCTACGGAAGGCCAAAAGCATCATCCATTCACGTTCATGTGGTAGTCCCAAGTACCGACCCACTTTACATGAGGTTAAGCTTTACCGTCACATTCTATCTACGGTGACCAGATGAATTGTGGTAAACATTTAACATGCTCAGGAAACGTTGGTTGCGAAGATATGATAACTTCCAAAGTATTCAGTCTTGCCAGTTCCAGTTACAATCCACATTATGAATAACACAATCCAAGTCTGAGAATGGAACACCTTCCTAAAAACAATATTAAGAATATGACACAGATCTATTTAATGACATTTGCAGGGTTCCTGCACCTTCTGGGGGAATCAACTTTTGTGACCTTTCCATGATTTCCCCCGGAAAAGAAAGACTATACATGCACCATACACCTGACGACTCACAGAAAGTTTTCCAACTGTAACAGCAAAACTCGGAGCAATATGGGAGGCCAGAGAAGATTAAATTGAAATATTACGACTATGAGTGAGAACACTTATTTCACTATCACAGGTGAGACGAAAGAAATGTCACTTTGTGAAAATTTCTAGGACTTTCCAAGGACATCCCAAGGGAGCATTCCCCTGGATTTTAGAGCTTATCCAGACCTTGAAATAATTTCCCAAATTTTCATGGCTTTACCAGGTTTCATAGGAGCGTTGCTTGAAATTCACTAACTGTCAACCACAGCAAATGAAAAGGAAGATCAAGGATGGACACAACATTAACTAAAGAAAAAAAAAATACATTTTTCACAAGAATTGAAATTGCAGTTGCCTTTATTACACTAAGACCATATCTTATACATTACCTCAAAACTAAGATCTGGACAACCGACGAGGCCCCCCAGGTAACCAAGGATACCATTGAGGAGAGCAAGGAGGGCCAGGAAGGCAATTAAATTTCCAGCGACGTTCAATGCTAGGGGTACTGCTGTGTAGGCTCCATATGAAGCGGCCTCAATCACATTGTTGTGTTCACTGTTTGAAGGGAAAAAAAAAATATTTAAAAAAAAACGTAATGCTTTTCAATTCTGAGGGCAAATACTGACAGGATTACTATGTTACTTGATATTATGAAAAGGAGTTTTACTAGGAGAGTAAGCTACTCTTTACACCAGATACCGAAATGAAAATGTCGTCACCTAGTTTTGAAATTATGACCTAAATCCAAAGCGTCATTAATGTTCATTGTATTTATGACAAAATTCAGCATGTATGCCTAGGAAAACTTTAAATGTCATGCCAGTCCATAATATACACAGTGTATAAATAATAACATGCCAAGCAAAATGTTGCATTTGTGACTTAATAATGTAATCATAACATGATTTAAGTTTTGAGCTCTGGATACCCAACTGACTACGGCTTGCGGGTACCCGGGTCCTAAGTTTGGACATAGGGTGTATCAGTGGTGGAAAAGTTTCAGCAGTAACTTCATTAAATCTTTCACTCTTCAAGATACCTTCAACTGGATGGTTACTGATGGATAAGTTCGAAGTGAACGTACCCTTTAGGCATTTCGATTTGTTGGATGTCTTTAGGTTTCTTTGTTTCGGGGTAAAAAAGCTTAGAGATGGCAAGAGCGGCTGGAGCGGACATGACAGACGCAGAGAGAAGATGAGAAGGGCTGATTCCAAAAGCGATGTACGCTCCGAGGACGCTCCCAGCTATCGTAGCAAATCCACCCGTCATGACGGCATGGAGCTCAGACTTGGTCATGTCCTTGAGCAGAGGACGAATCAGTAGGGGTGCCTCTGTCTGTTGAAGATGAGAAAGATGAGGTTTAACCACTTGAAGGAAATATTGCATTTACATGCACCAATATGGCTTACAGAGAGAACAGTTTTAATCATTTTTAAACCGTTCGGTCTCATCAATTAACATCTGCAATAGCTTCAACTCCTCAAAAATTATGCACAAGATGAGTTACTGAAGAATACTGCATTATTCTCGAGCAAACAAATAAGTGAATTTTTTATCAGTGAGACTTTTTTCTTCCCAAGGGGGCTGCATTCCTGCCTTACTTTTATCATTCTGTGTCTGTATTAGTTTTAAAAGTACAATTTTTTTTTCTGTGAAAGAAACAACAATTTTGAGCTTATTTACAAATAAATTTCAGCATATTTTGAACAATTCACATAAATACAACTATCCACTTGGATATCGGAGAAATACAGAGGATCATTACTATCCTGATAAATTTCCAGCAAAATTAACCACTGAAAGGAAGCTAAGGAGTAAGGACAATCTCACAATTTGTTTTTAAATTTCCTTGGAGAGATCTGCAAGATTAAGGAACACATATCACCCCCCTCCCCAATAATAAAAATAAAGTCTGTTTGACCAGAAGGTCTTCAAAGGATTGCAATTTGAAGGACACATTTCAACTATCTGGCACATTGTCACATCAGCAACATTGCGATCAATGTTGTAAAATTACAATTGCCAATAAGAGTTACCGCCGATGCTCAATCAAACGCCGGCTCGTGACGAAGCTGGACTTGAAAAATGGTAACTGCCTCTCTAGATCAGATGAAACCGGCTGAAAGACCGATCCTAACAGCAAAAAAATTATCAGATTTAATCCTTGACTTTGCAGAGGGGGATGGAGATTGTCTTTTGACTTCTGGTTGATGTGGAAAGCGAGTACAAACCTCAGTGAGAGGGATGGGATGGAGGGGGGAGTAAGAGATATGGGGGGCATAGCATATATCTTGCCTGTCCAATGAATATGTTTCCTGCAGCGTTGAGGGATTCAGATGCGGTGGTCTTCATCGTATTCTGCATCAGCCATGCGATCTTTGAGATGACGATCTGCATGACACCCCAATGGTAGAAGACAGAGATGGCAGCGCTAAAATAGATGACCACCGGTAGCACCTACGAGAAAACAGCGAGGAGAATGCAAAGTAAGTATAAACAAACGTGTAAGCGAACGTAAAATAAATGAATGGATCTGAATACACGAGAGGCGGAGCAAAATCATTTGGAACTGACCAAACAACAGACCTGGTTTGCTGTCACGATTGACCGAACTTACACTCGTTGGCCAAAATTAGCACTTTCAAGAATTTATGGTAATTTGAGAGAAAACAACTGGCGCAATTTTCATATTTGGATGAAAAGAGTAAGACTAAGATGAAAAGAGTATGTAAGCAATACTAGAGAGAGCATACATAATTGCAACAATGCAACTTGAAAAAGCCAATGTTCAGTTTGGTACAATGTTTTGAACCCCCCTTTTATGTCGATGTAACCCAAAAAACATACTTTGAGGGGCAATGGAGTAAACCGATCGACTTTCCTGCAAAAAGAGAAAAATAGTTGTCACTACTTTATACTTCACTACCCCCTCCCCACACCCTTCCATCCTTATCAAACAAAGTCAAACAGTGATGTTAATGACACACAACAGATTTGTTACCTTGAAAGCGAAAAAATGTTGCTCGTAGGTGTCTTTACCAAAGACGAACATCGCACCGGCGTCAGAGAATGACAAGAATTGGCGAGTGATGTTGCCGAGCCCTTCGAAGGTCTGGTAACCTAAGTTTGTTCTGAGAATGAGAATACCAAGGAAAAACTGCAGGACCAGTCCCCAGATCACTGGACGCCATTGCACCTGAAAATAGAAAGAACAAAATAACAAAGGGGGTGATGATATTTTTCGCCGAGACGAGAGGCAACTGTGGATCATTTCGTTCAATTTTCTTTTTTCCAACCATCGCAGACCAAACATCTGCAATCTGCATCAGCTTTGATATTTGCTGGATTACTCCAGTTTAAGGTTCAGTCAACTTTGACATATTGCAGGGCAAATAAGCCCAGGTTCTCAATAAAGCTGGCATCCATGCTACTTGGAGAGTCTGTAGATATATGATATGCTTGTAACAGGTTACTCAACCCTGCATATACACATTCATGAACGGCGCAAGTGAGATATACAGCACTGTAGCCGCCTCATACAGTAGTGGAATATGAACACAACATTATTAGTGTTTTAAGAGACCTACCAATTCTTTTTAGAAACATCTACACAATTTTATCAGAACTACATACATAAAATTTGATCAAATTGTTAACAAACTGAAACGTGAGAGTAAAGCGATTTTAATTCACTGCCATTATTTTTTTTTTGCAATGTAAAGTATGCAAATGATGAAGTGGCAGCTCTATACAGTAACCAACAACTGAGGACTGATAAAGTATCCTCAAATCCTCTGGAAGGATGAGTTTCAATAGAGGCAATGGGCAAAGGACACAATATCATGCTACAATGAGACACACAAATTGCTACAACAACAGAAACAAGTTGCAAAGTTTGTTAGAAAAGGCCAAAATTCCAAAGGGGGTGACCTTTTTAATTGAAATCCACTTTACCATAGATACTTGCCATTCTAACAATAGGTGGCTAATTATTGTGACTACCACTGACTTCCCTGGCAAACTGACTCCACCTTCTATGCATATTGGTTCAAACAACCCACACAGACTCCTTTAGTCATGCCTTCCTGGTTTCGGTGAATAGAGCCAGACGCAATTCCTGGCTACAGTAGTCTAACTGTCATCAAATTTGCCGATCGTCCACTTACAGTATTTCTTTTAAAAGATTAGTCCAGCGTACAGCTGAACATGCACACAGGTGATCAGAATTGATCGTACTCTTTCCACAATGTGCAGTAAGGACTGTTAACGCCATATTCACATGATCCCCTGTGTTGGTATACCAGAACATTGTACTGATTTCTATAAATGCTAAAAATAGATTACCCCTTTTCCCTTTCCTTTTTGCCATCAATGGAAAAGCCCCCAAACTGAAAATAAATGTGTTTTTGTGGTGTTGTTATACAGGTAGTTCATACTATTGTTAGAATATTTGAAACCGAGATCCTCGCACTTAAACACACTTGGGTATCACAAGTGACTAAACAGTGCTGTCTCCATGCTACATGACCTGAATGAAGTCAGCATCGAGGGCGCAATGCTAAAATTCTATGTGATAAGCATGTTGTCCATGTTTGAACAATGCATTAGTGCCAGCAAGGGGGTTTAGTTATTACTCAAAGATGTGAAATTGTATAATCTGAAATGAATTCACACTGTGCACAGCAAAGTGCTAAGAATCAGCATACATGAATACAACAAAGCAAGTATACGTGATGCAGAAGCCTGTTAATTGAAAAAATTTAATTGAATAATTCTTGGAAGGACAGCTTAATTTTTAAAGTGAGCAACCACATCTTTAGAGAGAATCACATTTTGATTGGATTGCTTGTTTTCCCCTGTGGGACTAAAGGGAAAATGTATTACACTGCGAACATTAAAAGACCATGAATTCTACTGAACACATGGCTACAATACAATTATTTTACTGACTCAAAAGACTAACCTTCCAAACGTTCTGAGAGGTTTTACCGGTCAGTTGTCCATTGCAATGTACAATATCTAACTCACTGGTCTGAAAGATGAACTTCACACCCCAGTCCTGATACCATTTACTCATTACACAGCTTTGCACTTGTTTAAGGGAAAAGATTGTTGAGGGTCCCTTAGTTCTATGCAACTTCCAGTTGTTTTGTGTTATCAGCTTGATCCATCAACTTGATTATCCCAAAGTGGATCTTTTCACACTGCCTTTCTTTTTCACCGTATCAATGGACTTCAAGAACCACAAGCAAGTCCAAACGACTTTAAATTCATTTCTCATGACATTACTGTTCTTTTCTTTCATCAATGCAAAGTTTTGAATACGACCATAAACTATGCCACAGTACTTTGTCTGAAGCAGTTGCGTCTAGCGGTCAGTGCACGTAATGTTTGGACTGTCACTTACGTATCTGGGATGCTTTGAGAAGATGTACGTAAAGAGGATGAACATCAGCAAACCGACCGCAGATATCAACTGCTCCGGGTTGCCACGGGTGACGAGATAGAGTCCGACACCAATCGCGGAGAGGAAAAGGAAGAAACATATCCTGGATAGATGAGAGGGAAACAGAAAAGACAACTGTTGCATAAGAAATTCTGAATGGAGAAAAATATTCTTTTGTTTAATTGTTTACATCTGCATACCATTCTGACCAGTTTTTCAATTCTAAAATCGACTTTGGAACTTTATTCATACACAAAGAGTTATGATTAGGTGGGAACTGCTGTACATTAGATATTCTGTTAAAAGTTAAGGTAGGCCACCAAAAGTTTCCATTCCAGCATTTCGAAGACTGATCTGCCATGGTTAAATGCCATTACAAGACAGTGAGTGACATATGGCAAAAGCAGTGGCTAAAAAATGGCAGAATTTTGGGGCAAGATTCCCAAACCCATTAGAAGACAAACTATGAAGAATAGTTCAGTGAGAGTTCTCACACATCACCGATAGCCAGTGGAGTAGTCTTGCATGCATGAGACTGGCTAAATCAAAACTTTTGAAAATGTTGAATACACATTTCCTTTTGATGTAGCTGAGCTAATCGCCATGCTTCAAGTAGGTCATCCTCAAACATACAGTTAGTTTTGGAAACAAATAATCTACAAAATATTGCAGACTATTTTTGCAAGGGAAAACAAATTCCACTTCATTTCCTCACCATCTTGTCACTCGCCACAATTTGCTGAGGAACTTGACGGCGGGCTTGCCAAAGTTGAGCCAGATGGTTTCTCCATGGTGATCCCTGATCTGGACGTAGACGCAACAAAGCACCACGAGTCCCGTCAGGATCAGCAACGTGGTGGCCTCCTTTAGGTTATGGTTACAGGCCCAGGCCAGGTAGCAGATGTAGAGGACGAGAAGCACGCCATAAGCGACCTTCTTCACTGTGTCCATGTTGTCCTTCAAAAGCTGTATCCCGTCAGCAGTGATGTTGTCGATTTGCTGTGAACGAAAGAATGCAGTACTGTACGTTGGGAAGCTGACATCCAGAAATCTTCAAATGCCATTTCTGTGCACTGTACAGTATTTTAATTTTCTACTCACTGTTTGCAACAGGCACTGTTCCTGTATACATTGCACCTGGATACCTGAATGACGACGTCAGGACTGAGCCCTGAAATTCCTACCCGGGTCCGGTGTTTCAATAACATACTAAGAATGACAAAGCTCAGCATACAAGTACATTATAGTGTACTGCCTGTACGCAACGTCTAAGACGACTTCGTGGGCGTGCCTGTACCAGGCGATACTTTACATAATTTATCAAACACTGCATCTTCTGACAAAAAAACAGGGCAAATTAAGAGCGCGACATTTTGGTCATTTTGGAAGGACAATCGCATTTAGCCATTTTTTCCTAGAATATTCTTTTCTACTGTACAAACACCCAGTGCAATATCTGGAATTGTGTTCAAATTTTAAGAGCCTTGCACGTCCTTTCTTTGTATGTCGACAAGTTCTTGTCAAAGTCGGTAAAGTTTTACAACCGACAAGCGCGAAATAATTTCCATTAAAAGTAAATGAAATTACTGTACTTAAACCACTTATCACTTTTGGTGGGTGGGAGACAACCAATCTACAGTTCAAATATAATTCACTGCAGATTTTAATAACCTTTCTCGCACAGCAAATATTTGCTAATTCATGCAGTTGGGAGTGGTTTTGGCAATTGTGGATGGATCGCAGATTGTGGAATAAAATCAACATACAGTACTGTGCGGTATCAGCAAACGATAAATCCTATTTTTTCATACTTTACAGATTTTGTCCCACAGTAGGCCCTCATGGATGTGCACTAGCCATACTGTACTGCACTGTATGTCTTTCGTTTGTCTTCACAGGCCCAATGTTTTCATTTCCCTCCTTTGAGGATTTAATCATATTCGTATTTCATGAAATTTTGCAAACAATCTTCACAGACATGCAGCTACTGGATAGAGTATTTGCCATGTCAGTTTGCACTTTTAGCAAATACAGTACAGGAATTGACATTTATACAAGAAAACCAATACTATCACTTCAAAAAAAGATTAGCAACCAGATAAAAAAGTGAAAACACCAAATGTTAGATCTGTTTCGGTCACATTTTATGTGATACACACATCTCTAACATTCTAAACTACACAAACATCTCCGAATATATCAACAGTGTATTTCATTCAATATTCCCCTTTTTTAGCAACCGCGTCCCCATGGCATTTCATCCAGAATCACGAGTAATGTTTGATTTGGAATGACTGCAGCGTGTATTCACTGTCAAAAATTTTCTGGGAGTGACGAGGGAGGGTTAATAGCGATGAAAAAGCCCTATCTACAGTAGCCTAAAGTAGCTCTGTTAATATTGTATTTAAATCACAGTATCAGTTAACTTTTGGATTAATTGGTTTTACTAAAGTGATTGAAAAATGGGAACTACTGTACTCCGTTATAAGTTTAGAATACCTCCGTCTGAAAAATGATAAAGGCTGGCCTATGAAATCTGTTAAATTGCCAGGGCGATGTAAACCTGTGGCGGTGTACTTGACTGTGTCATCAACATCTTAAATTTATTTAATAACGTCGTTTCTTTTAAGATAACCTGACTATCTTCCACATTTAACACACAAGTTTATGTCCGTGTTATGACCGAATGGAAATTGCTTGTAAACTGAGGATGCTGCCTTTAATTCGCTTTCGGCCAAGGAAACAACCAGACCATACAGTGCTGTAACTTCATCAGCTTCCATCAACTACTGTAGTTACCTGTACTCAATGAGTCGTGATAAACTGTATCTTACCGTCCAGCATTTAGACTGGATGCCATCCTCTGCTTCTGTGTACTTCTCTCCTTCCTCTATGGTGATGGAGGTGTGATTGAGAGGCGTGGAGGGGGGAATTTCGTCGGCCAGGGGGCCATCTTGGTGCGAGGGCTCCTTCAGATCCTTCGAACCAGAACGGTCAGGCAACTCCTGCATCTTTACGACTTCATCTTCCTGCAAAGAAAAAACAGGAAGAGGAGAAACACGACTCAACAGTATTGACCTGAAGTTACCCAACAGTTTCACATCCTTCATACCAAAAGTCTGCAAAGTAGGGTCTCATAAGTTTTCCCAGTTGTAAGAGCATTTCATGTACAGGTTAAAACTGAGATCAAAAACAGTTCTTTGGTTCTCTTTTAATTCAAACTCCTATTGAGAAAATAATTAGATTCACTTTTTATGGTGGAGGCGCATGGTACTGTACTCTACATGCTACCAACAGCGCACTCTGGGAAGTTCGTGTGGTAGCTCTGATGCGCGCAGGAGTTCACTGTACAGTAGACTTAATGGCATCCAACACAGTGTCTCACAGAGATGTATTCAGAGGAGCACAGTTTATATGTTCTAGATGTACTGTACCTGTGGTGTATGCTTGAGGCAACTGTAGAGGCTTTGAAAAGCAATCTACAGTACTGCACACTATTACCCTGCAGCTAGGAACAGTTGATTGCAGTTCACTAAGTTGGCTTCTTATCATATCATATCATACACCATCCCGGGAACGCACGTATCCTGCACATCTGGTAGAAGTTTACCGTACTACTGATGTTACAGTGACTGAGAATGAATGTCACCACATTGGACAGACGAAACCAGTGCTAAAACATGCTGCTTTCTCTTCGCTTGACGATG
Source organism: Stichopus chloronotus (assembly GCA_021234535.1). NCBI lineage: Eukaryota > Metazoa > Echinodermata > Holothuroidea > Aspidochirotida > Stichopodidae > Stichopus > Stichopus chloronotus. The sequence goes on from CM037850.1 coordinate 12,044,271, forward strand.
GCACAGTACAACATGTACAGCACTGCACAGTGCAGTATCACAAGGGCAAATTTTGGGCTTTTTGGCACAATGGGATGCTGTCATCATGAGTTAGCAAAGCAGCACTGACTAATAAAGAGGCGACCTTATGCATATTAACTTGAAAAAGTTACAATTTTTTGTACACACAGCGTATACTTAGTACTGTAACTAAACTTTCCGAAAAATTTTCTTCAAAAACTGCATGCCTTCAGAAGTTCAGCGTTTAAAGCAACAGAGTGCCCAATGTGATGTTATAAGAAGAGATAAATCCAATGACAGTAGACCCCTCCCTCACCCCTGCCACATTTGACGAAAAAGAGAAAGCAATTAACCATGTTTAGAAATTTATGGCAATGTGAAAATAAAATAAACTGACTGCTATTTAACCGCATGTTCACTCAAGTGACTCACTGTGTGCAGTCTACTTTGAGTACTGTAGTCTACTACAAGTCGGTGTGAGACTGTGCCTGGATGAGGGAGGGTGAGAGAGTTTGAGGGGGGGGTAAGGAAGGGTGATGGAACAGGGAGGGTGATTAAGGAAGGGTAAAGAGGGAAGGTTCATGGTCAAAGATGCAACTACCAAATGTTGTCTTCACAGTCTGAAATATATTAACAGTATGAAAGCTAATTCTAATCAGCATTCCCACACAATTTTAAAAACCAATTTCACGGACAAAGAGCCTTTATTCAAGGTTTACCTTTACCTAAGCATTCTTTTAGTATGAAATAGGAATACAATATATTAAGGATATTAATAAGATGGCCTCCTCCACCCCATACAGCCCTCCGATCCTCCCACATGTTTATTAATAAATATGAGTATGACCAGAACTACTGTAAACAAGGTTTGTACAAAACTGTTCACTGTAGGTGCAATAAAGTTATAACAAAGGAAAACATATGTGCATGGCTTTTATTTTAGGTAGCTGTGAGATACTGCCATACATGAATATACAGTAGCCCTCTAACACAATGTGTAGAGGTTGCTTGCTCACTATGCAATGTTCTTGAGGCTTTTCCTTCAGTTCATCCATTCTAATTTGCAGCCTTTTGTTTTCTTAGCCAAGAAGAGTACTCTGGCTTTTCTATCCACTGTTTGTGAAAGTAACACTTGTTTTTGGAATTCATATTCTATGGTCTCATTCGTCTCATTGAAAAATTAACAAAGGTATTTCAGTCAAAATTGCATAATACATAAACAATGAGTGTTAGTGTGATAGCACAAATATTAAAAGATTTGAAACAGTGAGCATTCCATGCAATGAGGTTAGTAAGAATGCTGAAATGAATGAAACAAGCTCAATATGATGTCTGAAACATTCAAACTGTCACACCAATGAAAACCAATCAGTATTTATTTTCATACACTGTTGAATGTAGGACTCATCACAAATGTGATATTATTCATACAAGATTTGCATTAAAATTTGGTTTAGCAGAAGCCTTCAAAGTAATGTAAAGTTCTGACCCAGTATTGATAATTTGGAAATGTTTTCCTTAATGATCTAGTCAATGAACCCCACATTAACTGACTGCCATGCCAATCCCCAAGCAAGCTTTTATAAACAACAAATTTTAAAAATTTAAATTATTTTAATTTAAAATGTTAAATTTTTTGTTTTTTAAAGGTTTATTAAAGGTTGGTTGGTCATTGGCATGGTATAATATCAGCTTAACCAGTACAAAGTTTAACCTTCACCCACACAGAAATTTGTGTCAATTGGCTGAATCTGTGGTAGCTTCTGGAAATCTATTGGTGAGATACTCTAGGCCTAACAGCCACTTCAAATTTAACCTTTACCCAACTTACAAATAATGAAATATTGATAAATTTTGGGCGTCAGGTTGTGATAAAAGTTTGCCTCACTGCTGGAGTTTTCAAGGACTTTTCAAGGACTTTTACTTTCTCAAGGACTTTGTGGAAAATATCCAAATTCAAGGGAATTTCAAGGACTACAATATTTTTCAAGGATTTCAAGGACCTGTGGGAACCCTGTCTAATATATGTGGCCACTTTTAATACGCTTCTTCTATATGTTACTTCTACAGTAGTATGTGGCCACTGTCAGTTTATTGACACAAGATACTGTATCACAACAAAAATACCAAGTGCTGGGTTCTACTTTTGTTTCCCTGGTCAGTCTCTGCTGGCCTCAAGTTTTGAGCAGTGTGATCCAATCTTTGATATCCTCGTGAAAGCTACAGCAGTAAACCAAAGTTCATCTCTTTTGAATTTCCTTTTCTCTATCTTGCACTAATTCTCTGGGTATACTTTGCACAGTACTCATGCAGCATAAACGCACATGACATGTTTCCGCAATAATCGAAGAACAACTTTGCGGGTACACTTTAATTAAAACTGATTGCTACTTCGCTACTCAGACAAACTACTGTACTGTAGCAACTGCTGTATGTGATGCTAAACTCAGCTGGTCAGTAAATACTGTACAGAAAGTGTATGTGATTACCAGCCTACAGCACCTTGTACAGTTAAAAAATTCATGCACAAACCACACACAGCCTAACCTTTCTTTGTCCTAGATATTCTCTGGAAGTAAATTCACAGCAAATCCCACTGTCCAGAGTACAACTACAGTACTGTATCAAAGCCCCCCCCCCCCTAAAAAAAGGAACTAAATTGTACTTCTTTAACAGGATCTATACACCATGATGACTGGACCAGGCAGTTTGCTCTCCACGGGGCTTCGCCGTCGAACGGTACCCCTTGCCGTCGGTGGCTGAAATTTCTGAGCATTCTTCCCGAGGACGTTCGTTGCCTTCCGTCTTTGACAGCTGAATGGCATTGAAAGTGGCGACCGTATCAGTACTTAAAGGCTAATTCTAAAACTGTGCTACCGAGTGCAATAATTGCACAATTTCACACAAATAGTGGAAATGCAGTACCTGCATCTTCAATTGCCTAATATCAGCAGATACAGGATGACCTTGAAGTTGATTTAACCAACTGGAACGTCATAAACCAGGAGACACGCAGGGGGTTCCAGTCTCATTTCCCTCGCTGGAAATTTCCTTTTATCAAGATAGGGCTTCCATATTTTGGGGCAACAATATGCGGGTACATTTTTGCCATCACAATTAATGACTTTTTGTAGTCTGCCTCTTGGTATCGTAGAGCTTTCCCCAGTTCACTCAGGGGTACTGTACAACTAGGCTGGGAGGAGAGCCATGCATGTATTGAATACTGCCAGCAAAGCCTACCAGCCAATTAATCTTTAATACTGCCTGTAAAGTCAATAACATTTAATTAAAAGTTTAATTAAACTTCTCACTGGTGTCTTGTAAGTTGTGTAAGCACTTGGCACATTAAATACATAATTGTTCTCGTATTGTATGAATTATGGATGAAAACATACTTAACTACTCCCTCCACCACCGAACGGGCTGGTATATCCTGCAAATTTCTTTCGTAGCCCGGAGGGAAAAGGTTACATGCTGTACAATGTACAGTATCACACAAAAAAAATATAAGAATGAAGCAGAAAAAGAAATTTATGAGGTTAAAGTGCTCATTTAGAAAAAAAAAAAACATCATCTGAAAGTATTCATACACAAGGGGGTATAACACATGAGGACGACCCAATAATACAAGCTGCATTCATGGTGGTACATTTGAGGGTACCAGAAAATTGCATACATGTGCAAATACAGTGGGCAGATTCATGTATCACAAATTAAACAATCAATTAAAGTGGATCGTAATAATTGCAACGGAATAGCTTCGACATGGGTTTAAAAATGGCTCCTGCATGTGTAACGTCATTTGCTCCTGCTGCACACAGTCTGAGGTTGTTTTCTACACAGGTATTTGCTTACTGTAGTGTACATGTACAGTATGTATTAAAGGTAGTGTGACATGCTTCTAAGAAAAGGACACCCTTCATTCAGAAGTTGCAAAGTAAAAAACCCTGAGTGAAAATCCATTGGAATTTTGTTCCATTTATCTTTTATCGTTTTTGTGAAATGACTTTTCACAAGTTTGTGAAGAATGCAAGGCAGATGATGTGGAGTGTTGCACAATGTCAGTTTTTCTTTTGTTAACCCTATATACTGCATTTACAGGTACCTCTTTAAAATTACTTAATTACTGACTTTCATGTTGGTAAGTGTCAAGTGACGTCCATACTTTCGAAGAAAATTCATGCTTCCAAACTAAAACCCTCCGGGTATATAAAAATTCTCAAACATCCTAGAAATGTTACATAAACAAAGGATTAACAGAAGACATACTGTACTGTATCACAGTTCTTTCTTGACTTCACAAATTTGCATGATTTGCAAATGTTTAATCACGGTTCAGCTGTGAGACACTAATTTTCACGTTAATAGGTCAATCTTTGACCGGATTTTGATGGAATTTGTGGCCATTTTTAATATTTCCAATGTTCATTGCACCCAGTACTCCAAAATGTCATTTTCATGTCACACGCCCTTTAAGTCTCCATACAGTACTGCAGTGTACTTTGTACTCCCTCTCAAGGTATCCAGGTTGTGAAGTCTTTAACTGCTCACAGTTGCCTTGGTTTTTTTGGCTTTGCTTCTCACTCTTTTTTCTACCTTACTTTAGTATGGGGCTTATCCACCAAAAGTTATCATTTCAACTTTATGCTAAAAATTACTCCCTTTCAATTTCTTGTTTTTTCAATCAAAGTCCACACAAGAAAAATGTAATTAACATCTGTTAATTCCACCAAAATTTGTGTCAACGAAACTTACACAGCACAAGTGTAAAATGTTTACTAAATTGAAAAGAAAAAAAAGAAAAAAGAAAAAAAAAGAATAGAAAAAACTTACTGTAACTGAGTAGATTGTAACACGGTATGGTGCATTACACTACTTTTAAATTACCTCACGCTGACTTGGGTGAGTTGTTCCAGCAATCTATGCAAAACAAGTGTTCAGTCTGCTGACCTCAAAAAAATGTTCAATTGTTTCCCATTCACAGGAAACACGTGTATTTAATTTTTTTTTTTTTTACTATTTTATTGTTCATATGGTATGCCAGATGGGTGACCATTTCACCAAGTACAGCTGTAATTGTACTTGCCATGGCACTAACAAAAAGAAAAAGAAGATACACACAGTTCAAAAAAATTATAATACACTACAGAATGGTTTAGTATTCTCAATGCCATAGCGTTGATGACGTCGTCGTCTGTGTCTGTGGGTGTGTTTGGAGGTGTGTTTGCTATATCAACAACTGCATCCACTGGTGAGGATAACAACAGGATATGAAAATAGAAAAAAAAATAATAATAAAGCTGCCTTTGGAACTGTTCCAAAATTCTAGAGTTTTAAGCGGGAAAATTTGCTATTATGGAAGACCAAATGCTGATGTGTCGACTGACTAATTGAATTAAGTGTACTGTGTTTATCAGACCCAGTTCCTTTTAAAACCAAAGAGTTTGAACTGCAGTTCTTTGCACTTAATGTAAATACGGGTATAGGTTACTATTACAAAAGCACACCAAAAAGATCCTGAAAGTCACCAGAGTGTGAATAATATGTTGTAAACGTACAGATTTCGCAAAGCTTTAGGATTAGTTATTGCATTCTGTTGCTGTTTCACAATACACGAATGCCGCAGATTCATGGTAGAAGAATTTAATTCACATGCTTCTCCAGAGAATACCAACTGTGACAAAATGTTTGCCAAATCTATCTACAATCTTATCAAGATCGGAGACCAGCTGCGAGCATAATGGCAAACTTCCTTGACAACTCCTTAACAACATACATAATGTACATAGTGAATGACATTATTCTTTGATTTCATAACAGTGCACATTTGCCAGGGAAAACTACAAACATTATTTGGCTGTTTAAATCCCTGAAAGTTGTGTACTGTGGGTCAAAAGTTCACGACAGAGATACGCAACAGCTGATCAGTGAGGGTAGGAGGGTGAGAGCTACTCATTGACATGGCACTTTGATCATAGCGCAATATTCTAGCTCCAGCAAAGAACGTTCGACACCTACTGATATTTACACTGCAGTACAATCTGCAAAATATTTCACATGGCCACTTCCCCTAATCCCCTCCTTACTGTACATACCCCTGTACAAATGTGCACAGAATAAAATGCAACGCAGTTGAAGGAAGGCTGCCGAGCTGAAACTGTTTTGATACTACAGCTGTGGGGTGAGGGAATGCAGGGGGGGGGGAAGCAATGCCAGGCAACACGATGATGCAAAAGATTCACAACACGGCGTGTGTGTATGGAAGAGCACAGTTGATGCCTGGGGAACTTACACAGTTATGTTCTGTACATGACTGCAGGCACTGTTCTAGAACCATCAAGTAAAAAATATTCATTTCAAGGAAGAAGTCATGCATTCATGCATAAAAATGTGCAGCCATATTTAGTGGATGTGCCAACGCCGAGTGGTGCCGTGTGTTACTACCCGGCACTTGCACATTTCATCCGCCACTGTCTCTGTCTCATTCAAAACACTACCCAATGTACCCGGTGCTCTCTTCAGTTTTCTTTTTTTCAACGATGCAAAATACGCTGCCATAGATGCTAATTTTAAGCTGGATGGTCCACAGCGTGGACACATTTGTAAATGGCACTCAGAAAGCGTCTAACTGTGCCTGGGCACACCAAAGGAACTGTCTGTGTACCGAACTTCAGCCCCTCTGATTAACCTCTACTGTATGATTCTAATCTGAATATTGAAATGAAAATAGCCGCATTCTTAATACTATCTTTCGGACGTTCTTAACTTTATGCTGCCACAACTGCAAGTGTAAGATGACCATCCAACTTATCTGTACAAATAGCCTGAATTACTGTACAGTGAGGAAAACTTTTATCACACCATCTGCTTGTCCATCACAAATACAGAACTTCACGTCTCCTAACTAGAGACTACTGCTAAAATTTTCACTGTGCAATACCGATAGTAAATTCAGAATTGACTAAGCGTTTCCATGTGAGTGTAAGTTAACGACACTTAAATATTTATATGAAAACCTTTTTACCTCACTAACACCTCAATACTTTGTGAACTTACTCTGTTCCTGCTAGTAAAGTACATATGAAATGATCTTCGAACAATTTTTTTGTTTTACATTTTTTTTACTATACATTTTTTACTATATGGTGGATTGGGAAGTGTCCTTCAGCCAGCACCATACAATTTTCATGCTTCAAAAGAGGGCCAAGGTTTTAAAAATACGTATATAAAAAATACCTAACTCCTTGCAGTGAAACATACCAGTCACAAGTAGTTACTAATTTACCTCAGGTGTATCAGTAATTGCACACGACTAGACTATTCTATCGCTAAACGCCGAAAAGCCATTTTGGTTTGACCTGGACCCACTTTTAACTCCGAAGCACTACACAGTATGAGTACACAGTAGTGTTAAGTCAAACGATCCTGATCATGTAATGTCAGAACTTTCCATTCATGACTCGTATGATCCACAAGAACATTCATGACATGTCACAGTCGAACATGAGCTGGCTGCTCGTTGGTCCCAGCTGACGATTGTCCCTTTACAGCATGGCAACGTGCTTTGGGTCCGGTTATGACCGGTGTTTCATCTGAAGAAAATACCGTACTGTATCGACCCCCAATTGGGTCAAAGTGATGAATAGTGAGAAATGATTGGCTCACTGTATCAGCCGCATTGCACCAATTGTCAGAACAAATGAAATGTTCCGTTTTTTTTTAACTTTCCATTCCCTTCGAACATCGGATGGACAGGTACTGTACTGTAACTAAGTCATCACTGTCATGGAGATGTTTAGAGCGGAAACATTGGTCATGTGCCCAGACATTGGAAGAGAGTGAAGGAAAACAAATCAAAAGAGACCCGGGCATCCCCTGATGAAAACTGTTTGAGAGGGGGGAGGGGTGAAATGACGGCAGATTGGCAGTACACAATCCAAGCTTATCACAAAAATTATATAAAAGAGCTTCGAATAAAATTTCAATCACAGTGATAAACCTGACTGTGCTGGCATTTACTTAACATCTAGGACTCACCTCTGTAGTTGCTACTGACTCTTGTGAGGCACAAGAAGCAGTTGTGTGCTTAAATGGCACCTTCAGGCTTTATGTTTAAGATTTTCCAAGGCCTGGTCAAAATCACACTTGTCATGAAATTGAGGGGTGTGGTAGGGAGGTACGGTTACAGTAGGTAATTTGTTAGTTTAATGACGTGTATAGTATACTGTAGCAGTTTGCATTCTTATGTTCAAAAGAATGACACTTGCCTCACAGTGATTTAAAGGTAACTTTAAGGCATTTGTTTCATAGAAAACAACCATATTTTTAAAACCAATGTTTCGTGGAAATAGAATGATAGATTATTCAAAATAAGGAAGGACAGTAAACTCCTTTTCAAGAAATAAGTTTAGTTTCTCACAGATAGAAATTCGGATATTTGTTGCTCAACAATAATTTATTCACCCAAGCCTTTCAAAATTCAAATGATGCATCTTTCATCACATGTATAATGTTTTGAGGAGATAAAGCTTTTGCAGATGTTCATAGATAAGACTGAATGATTAGACAAGGATTAAAGCTATTTTCTTTGTATGCTGTGTTGGTATATTCTAAATGCCCTATTTCCCTTCAAGGTTAATGTTGGGGTGAGAGTTTCTTACAAGGGGAGAGAGAGAAGGGTTAACTGAACAAATGGTGAGAACGGAAGACATGGCAGTCAGCCATTCAGGTAGTTTGAAATTCCTTAGACCTACTGTAAGGAAGTAAGGAAATAGAATCTTCTCCATACTCCCCTCAACCTAAATGACCGTAAATCTAAAACGTTACAACTCACCTCTGGCAGATTGTCGCTGTAGACAGATGGGTACAACACATCCATCTTAATTGTCCAATTTGAAAAATGTTTGAAATTTGCAAACTTTTTGTGGGTGTCAGTCCGCTGCTTTTCAAGTTTTCAAGTCTTCATGAAAAACTGAACAATTGGCACACCATTATCTACAGCCAGTGTGAACTATGCACTGAAACTTGCAGCAAATGTGCACGACAAAATCCACAGTTGGCGAATTTAATCAAACTTTTGGAAGTGATGTCAAGGAATGGATTAAATGCTCCACAAAACTATGCCAGATACTGTCCCAAGTACTGTGTATAGATTGAGAAAATATGGCCCAGCCGTAAAGAGTCGCAGATTGCAGTCAAGCTTGGATGCTTCTTGAGAATTGCTTGTAAATGGGTCAAATTTTAGCCAAAGTTGACAAAACCACTCAAAAGTTCATGCTATGGCCAGTCTGAGCCAGATACACTTGCAAATGTTCAGTCCGGCCAATTGATACTCCACCGTCCTGAGTGTGTTGTGAGTTTGTGACAGGATGCCTGTTGCAGTCAGTGATCATTGTACAGTATTCCTGACCTCTTCATGATACTGTACAGTACCTCTGTCGGATATAAAAAATGAATGCTCACACAGAATTCACCAATGACTTGTCTTGAATCAACCATGCATGTACAGTACATAAGAATTGTTGCAGGGAGGTGATTGAAAAAACATTCATACTGCCCTTAAGGTACTTTTCCACCTGTCCATGACTAGAGACATTTACTCGCTGTCCAGTTTATCCATGGGCCACGGTAGCACATCTCTTGGACCATGCCTAATTGTATTTCATGGACCCATTCTCTAAAATCATGGATGCAAACCTTGAATGTTCTTGGTGCATGTGTGTACAGTAGATCTAGAAGGCGCATTATGAATACAGCGATGCTTCTGCTGAAGTGTCCTAAAGGTTACTTTCCAAATCCACATGGCAGTCAAATAAAAGTTTCTTCCATCCCGTTACTTCTGATGGCTGCTATGGATACTGCAGAGGTGTTCTCATTTGCTGTTTTTGCATCCGGGCATTGAAGGCTACTTTTAACTCTACCATACCAGTATTACACATGTGTAGCAAGATCTTTAAAATGTTTTCTTGTTTTACAGTATTTAGGTTCATCAGTCATCCAGTGTTTGAGCTGATGTCAAAATAAACCAAACAATAACAGTAACTATTGCAAATTGTGCATGAACACAAACCACAGTGAGTGGAAAAACTCTTTTTTTTTCTTCTTCCTTTCTTGTGCACAGTATATTTTTGATAACTGTCTGATAGACAAGAGAGTGACAAAGCAGACAAATTAATTTCATGCCATCATATTTATAGCAATATTACTTCCCCACCAGAGACAGATTCAGAGATTAATCCTTGACGGCCGAATCGAGGCACCTGCGTTTTAAAGCAGTTGTCCATTTGACAGTTGTACAGTGCTACTGTACATGGAGGAGAGTTTACATGGTGATAGAACTGTTTTGTTTGGTTAAAGGGAAAAAAAGTGGGGGGAATGACTAAATTTGATTCATCTTAACTCAAATTACGTAGATTTACGATATGATTTTAAATTTAAAATCAAGACTTCAATTGGCTCGGCTTAAACCAAACAACATGCTAAAGACATCGAGACTGAATCAAAGGCTGAGATAATCCGATACATACATGCACACACACATACATACATACATACATACATACATACATACATACATACATACATACATACATACATACATACATACATACATACATACATACATACATACATACATACATACATACATACAACAGGACAAACAACTGTAGATGTACAGTATCAAAAGAACTCATCAGTTTGATTTCTTTGTCTTCTTTTGCAGGGGAGGGTCAGGAGATGGAAGAGGGGAAGTGGGGCAAGCCTGAGGCAATTCTGTAAAGAAATCATAAGAGTTGCTTCAAATAAAGAGTGCACAAGGTTCTACTGAATCTAAGTACTGTATGGTACTGTCTGATTGCTTGTGTGGTATTCTGCTCCCTCCTGAACACAAAAGTGCACAACATACTAAGAATATTCACCACGTGCACCAGATGCTGACTTACAGCATACTGTACAGTAGCATGCACTATCTTGGTTTTGCAATTCTTCATCAAAACTCATCTGCTCTACAGGGATACTGTACACCTCACAACAACTAAGTTTGCATTACTTCAAGATCCTTCCGCGTCAAATCTCATTTTCATGCCAAAAACGATGGAGAAAGCAAACTTACAGGCCAGATGGCTGGCAAACATTTGGCAACAAAAAAAATGCATAAGAAACTGATGCCAAGTTTGCCAACTAAATTTGGTAAAGTGTTGGTGACACTGTAGCTTTAAATGGTCTTATTCTTTGGTGACCTCTAAGACCAGGCACTGGTCCTCTTAACAAGGTAATAGACTAAAGCTTGGGCCTTAGGAATTTCAAAGATTGTGCGCAAGCTAAGAAGCAGACACAGGAAACTATTCAGTATAAACTAACGACCCTGGCAGACTAGAAAATTGTTTTCCCTGTATCCACAGATGTTTGAGAAATAAGAGAAATATTGGCGAGAGCCAGGTATAACTTACAGTACTGGAAAGTCTCAAATGTGTTTGACGACAAGCATTCCAGTGCAACAGCAACATAATCCTTAAAGCAGTCACCCTCTCTGTATCACATGACCATTTGTTTCAAAAGGTTCCCTAAATTGTAGATGTAATCATGCAAAGTTTCATTCATCGTTACAAAGAGAATACTGTGTAAGTTTTACAGGGAAAATCTTTTTTGAAAACAACATCTATGGACACAAAATGATAGGTCATTCAAAACAAGTTAAGGATGGTCACAAAACTGGTTAACTCAAAAATAAAAATTCTGCGGATTGTTGTTCGAGGATACAGTCAATTCTTCACCCAAACTTGCAAAACTACAGATGATGTAACCCTTGTAATTCACACTGTTTTGAGGAGATGAAGCTACAGTACTGCTGGTGTTTACTGGTTAGACTGATTGGCTTAACAAAAATTTCAGGTAATTTCCTCATACGCTTTGTGCACGTCAAACACAATATTTTCCCTTCAACCATTATTTTACAACTTATAGCACAATGGGCCTTTACGATAACTTTGGTCATGCCAAAAAATATGTGATCCACAAAAAGAATGACTGGTACAGACTACAGAGGGTTCCAACAAATAAGTATTTGACTTGAAACAACGTTTAATTAAACTGTTCTATTCTACTGTCTATACTTTTGACTCTTTTTAAGTTTATGTTCAGCCCTGCCACAGGATATGGAAGCCTTATCGTAGGCAAAGGAACACCTAACCTGAATTCTTCTTACAATGTATACGACGGGGAAGACAAAAAAATACAGATGCTGCCACAGTTCACACAGGCAGTAAAAAGCAAACCCAAGCATATAGACCAGTTTTTTAACATCCCATTCGATGTACAGTAATGTGTAATTTGCTCGAAATGCCAGGCAAACACACTTCACGCGAGCATGTGCTTGCACCTACGTCTCAATCCAAAAGGGTAAAATAAAAAGCTCCATCCTCTCGAGCGCTGAATACTCGAAACGCCTTTGGTGCGAAAGCACCTCATATCAGAAGAGTTTCTCTTGTACCTACCTGTGGTCCGTCAAGTTCAAACTGCAATGAATTGTACTTATGATGTTCAGAATTGCCCGCCATGCCAGATTAGATGCAGATGTCGTATTCAGACAGTAAACAATGACAGGTAACATACAAGCAACATTCCTGGCATACAGTTATTGCTTTGTCAAAATGTTATGTCTACAGTATTATCAAACGCTGCTGTGATTCTGCCAATCTGCAGTGATAAGAATTTCTTTTCGACAAACTAGACCAGGCAGCGAAAAGGCACCAGTTACCAAAACTTTCAAAGCCTCAAAGCTTGATGAATAGAAATCCGTGGTTGGTTAACTGTCTAAAAGCAGTCACAATGCTGCTACGAAAGATTACAGGGTATCCAGTTCTGGAATCTGGTGGGTCTTTTACAGTTGTAATGAAATGTAAAAACCAGGTTTGGTCTATGAGTGATGTTTTCATAATTTTGTTTTTTTGGCAATCTAATACAGCCACTTGCTGTGTTGTACATATTATGGAGCTTTAGCTGAATGGCTTTCAAAAGCCAAAAACAACCTGGAAAAGGTCAGAGGTGAAGACTGGGTTGCCAAGTAAATTTCAGTTAAATGCTTTTAGGCCATATACATGCCACCAATCTGATCAAACTTTGGTCCAAAATACAGTTCGAAGATGGTGCTGGCACAAAGCTGCTTAACTGACGTTTTAAAATGAAGATTAAAAGGGGCCTTAACATTCTGTAGCAGTGAATTAATTTCTCAACTATTATGTGAACGAAATGTTCTATAAGTGATTTTGATATTATCTCAGATCCAGGATTGCAGAATTGACATTGGCTCAGTGCCAAGCAGAACTAAAAAAACAAAAGTACATATCTGTATAAGAACAGCTGTGTATATCAAGGGCATCCAAACATGGAAATCCATTTCCATGACAACAGGTCTAGATGACTTTTCATGATATCCTTGGTACAGTACATGTAGAATCTGGAACACATACCATGAACATGAGTACAATGTTAAAACATTCTCATTTTGCAAACCGTACCTGTGTGGCAGAAGCATTGCATGCCATCAGATGTACCATATACTGTACTGTTAACTTCACTCACAAACCAACAACAAATAGTGTTTCATTACTTATCAAACATTTCTGTATACAGTATCGTTCCATAAAGTACATTCATCAACAATGCCAAAGGAGGGAGAGAAATTGGGGGTGGGAGAAGAAATGGAAAGAGGGAAATAGGGAGGATGATAACCTAATGATGAAGTTCAAATTGATGCATTGTGATCATGGTCCAGAACAACGTCTTCGTGTCCTGTGGCTGCTTAAGACAGAATGCTGTTCCAACAGTTCACACTGATTTAAAAATATGGAACAGCCCTACAGGAGAGCATGAATGAAGTGATTCACTTCCCAAGTTCTCTCTGCAATTTCCAAGTGCACGACCAGACATCTTCACGATGAAGGGCTATGTTGGCAGATTTGGGCCAAAAAACGACGATACTGCAATGGTCATTCTGATAGAATTTACATTCCTCACCCATATGCAACAATCCCCTGCCCTCCACCCCCCCCCCCCCCCCCCCCCCCCCCCCGAGAAAAATGTGGATGGATCTATCCAACTCAAACTTGCAAAACAGTCTGCAAGGTAAATAAGCATTGATGCAATTTTAATGAGAAAGCATTGATTTACAAAAAAGGGTTTTGTGTTGACAGATCTTGTGCATAGGACTCCTTTAGAAGGATTTTAGCCTTTTTTCTGATTTCCCTCCTAGTTTTCTGTATTAGTTTGAATTCACCTCCCACCCACCCCCCCCCCCCCCCCTTCTTCCTGTAGTTCCTCGAGCCAGATGAGTCAGAACTGCTGATAGGAGGAAGCCAGGTCATTTTTCATGTTATGAAAAATTTTCCTTTACATAGAGTCAAGACACAATAAGATAATTTGGTTGCTACATCAAGTCATTATATAAATTTGCACCTTAGAAAGCAAACATCATTCATGGTTGTAACTTTTCTTTGTAACTGTTACTCTTCGTGTTGGTAATCAAAACGGCTTACAGATACTTCAATTGACCACTAATCCATCAGTTCACAGCAGACAATTGACTAAAATATGATATCAAGGAAATGTGCCACACACTGCGCAAGGTAAAAACAAAACAGAAATGGTAGCAAAGCTAAAGAAAATAGTGACTTCAGAAAGACCACAGATGCTTCACTGTAATGGCTTCCAGTTGTTTATTAACCTGTTAAAAAACAAATAAAAAAAAGATCTCCACATTCAGTGACAATCTCTGCACTTTCAACAAACATATTTCTAGTTTCAATAACAGGACACTGTATCTTGAAACAGTGAAACTTGAACACTGTTTACTTAAAAGTATTGTTCCCTTGACTGTCACAACATATGGATTAAATGTAGGGAATGATATTATAGGTGCAGCAGTGCAACACTTCCGAGGAATGAAACTTTCACAATTTTGAGGGCGCTATGTCACAACATACATTTTAGAGACCATGAAGTCTGAACAGCACAGTTCACCATAACAGCACTAGCAACAAGAATCCAAATGCAAGTTTGCTAACGTTGTTGACTTTCTCCAGACAAGATTTTGCAAGTGGCTATCATTATCGAGTTCCTCTTACAGTAGGCCTTTCAGTCTCTTTTTCATGAATATGCACTCTGATTTCTGCGGTCATAAACAGAGCCAGTTTGCAAACTGTATAGCTGTGACGTGCCCTAGGTACCATATTCATATGCACGTCGGTATATTTGGTTTACGTACAGTACAGTACATAATTAAATCATTGCAGAAACCAGCCCGAGTCCATCTTAAGTTAATACACATAAAACAACCATTGACCAACCTACTGTACTGTACTTGCAAAGCATAGTCTACTAGCACATCACTTTAACCAGCAATTATTCAAAATGGATAAAACAGACAAATTCTACTCTTTGTTTTCCTTGAAGAGAAAATGACCATAGTACCACATGGAATATTGCTATATATGACTCTAGAGCTCTTAGCATTAGCAGCTTGCTGCTTACACATGGAGTTAGTCCACCGAGCACTAATACACAATTTCTCGACTCATCGGGAAGCCACATATTTAGATCAGGGACAACCAGCTGGCCAATGTTTTTTGGACATGCAGTACTGTATATCATGTTTCACATCCAACAGAATGACATTCAAACTGGCTGTTTCAGGCTCTAGTATTCAGGCAGGAGGTTAAATGACATGCAGCACTTATCACCTTGTATCACCTGCAGATTTGGATACTTCTTGGCAGCAATGGTTCATAAATATTTAGACCGGTGCATGGACTTATTTTGAATCCTGCTTATTTCACACCAGATCTTAAGCCTTTTAGGCTGTCTAAAGAAAATTTCTTTGAATTAAAATATCTCATATTAACAAGCAAACAACATCCGACAGTGACACACACAGTGGCATGATTTTCAGCGTGATGTGTTTACTTTGCGCAATGTGATGAATGCAATACCAGGTTTGCTTGACAAACAGTTCAACATTTGTCATCATAGTACCATGTGGGCATAATGAGAGTTCTTACACGATGTGGGGTTACTCTACAGTATTTAACCAATTATCCTAGGAACAGAAATAAGTAGCGGAGGGAACCACTGTCATGTATCGGAGTATCGCTCCTGCTACAGTGGCTGATGATTTTAATAAGTCATCGGCCGATATCTGATCTTGTATTTTCACGGTCAAGTGCGTCCTCTCCCGTAAAAGATTTATTTTGTGTATTATCTACCCTGCTGTGCTTTTATCACGATTAAATGGAATTTCATTTTGTAAATCTGCTTTTCATCAACAGTGGTAAACAAGATCCGGAGTCCAATGTGACAATTGGTTGATCCTTAGAAATACTGTACCAACAAGATATTGATAATAGATAGATGCAAATAGAGTTTGGGGAAACTCAAATGAATCCATAACATACTTTGACTAAGGCCTAGACTGGGAGTTGGACTACTGAGTCCCCTAAAAGGACTAGAGAAAGGCAGAGTTAAAGCAAAGATTAAACTAGTTTTGTGTACCCACCTTTGTGCATTTTTCCTGCAGAATGGATTTTTTTTTCTTTTTGCTTTCAAAACTAGGATGTTTGACCATTTTTACCTTTAAAAGTTACAGAAATCTTCTCTCCGCCAAGTCTTCTTGCCATGTCTTTGTAAAATAGCCTAACAGTCGCACTCATTGATATAGGCAGAGCTAATGTACTGCCAACAGACTGTTACAGGTTACTGTCTACATATCATACAATTTATAAAAACTATAACAAAAATAAAAGACACAGAACAGGAACATAAAAGAAGGCAAAAAAGTTCCTCTCTCCCTCCCCCAAGGAAAAAAAGGCCAGCACACTCAAATTTGCTGAAAACTTAGGAAGAGAAACTATTTTGCTTTATTTTGCTTGGCATAAGAAGTAGAGGGTAGAAACACAACATATCCAGCAGCCTAGTTACTACTTACAAGCAGTTTCTAACACAGCCTAGGTTTATTACTGGAGTCTCTGGACTTCCATGCACATGACTGATCAATATGCTAGTAAAATCATTCTTCACCATGGCTTTCACTGACTTTGGCACTAATTGGGCCATGGTGACAAAATTAAAACATGGCAATATTTAACTTTGCTAACATTCACTTTTAACTGACTTATTCTTATCTTTTCTTTAGGCTAACCTAGGCTGTAGGCCTAAGTGAAAACTTAGACTTAGCCTAGGCTAGGCCTACACAAAACACTTTACTTACCTCAGGTTCAATTGTCATTGCCCACATCTGTTGAATTTCAGAAAGAATTCCTGGCCAATGAAAATGACGTGTGCTTAACTTTTTAACACCTCAAAAATCACACGTTTTGATTATCACGTTAATGCTGTAGCAACAATGACAACGTTAAACAAGTATCAAAAGTCATGTGTCAAAAATTGCACGTTTCACTAGTTAGGCTACTGTTTCACTTTTACTATTACAAGGTGCGCTAGCGAGATGTTTCACGTTGGATTGATTAAAACTTCCAAAAAAGAGAAATAAATAAGAACACGGCAAACTGTCCACAGGAAGTCCAAATTAATCATAAAATGTCCAACTCTTTTGATTGCAGCCTACGACACAGTCAGTGTTTCAAGCAGTTGTTTGTAGTAACGGTGCTAATATGCTTTGTGGTCGGTTGTAACCACATGGCCCTCATGATACAATGTCACTGTGTGATTGCCTGTACACCCTCGACGAAATAATATCAATAGTGTACAGTACGTGTGAAAGCACGTGGAAATATCCAAAAGTTGGCTCTGATTTGCGAAATGTAATACGAATTACGATGGTCTTAATATTGTTTAAAAAAATCTCCTAGTTTTAGTCAAACTTCCATACTGTAACACTCATAATTTTATTTTCTTCAAAAATTGCAGAATCGAGACGTAGTTAAGTCGGAATTACGACTTTTCGAAATTCCCTTTTTTGTTAACCTTGCCACTACTAAACCACAGTTTGTACATACCAGTGGCGGTTGTTACTATACAATTGCCTCGTCCTGTAAACACTTTTTCAGAATCTATGAATGAAGTAATTGGAGTAGAGAGCCAAGAGATAACGACACACCCACAGTTTTCATTCAATCACATCGTTTGAGTTGAGTGGGGCGTTCGTTAAATGCAAATATGTCCGTCTGTGATTGTTTGTGGTGTTTGGTTGGGACAGGGATTATTTTTCACAGAAAAGGATTTATTTAAAGGAGGATCGATAGTATTAGGTTTTCCACGTTTACATCTCGATGAAGTGGAAACGAGCAGCTTTTTGTTATAATATGCTTGAACAATGGAATGGAATAATTTGCTGCTTTTTGTCCTTAAAGGCCGTAACTCATCACCCTAAGCTATTTTCAATCACACATGTGAAGGAATTTTATGACAGGCTGAGGGAGGGACTAGACGTAAGTGGTTGGGAGAATTGAAACTGTCTTGGGTGATGAGTTTTTGTATTCAAAGGCTGTATTGCATCACCCTAAGCTATATTTTTACCTTCCGGAAAGCAATATTCTCAACTGGTTCTAAGTTAGAGTACTCCAAGATTGACAGCAAATTTGAAAGATGCAGAGCAGCTCCTATTACACAGCGTACACAGGGATCCATTGTTTTGATTACACATGTGAAGGAATTTAAGACAGGCTGAGGAAGGGACTAGGGGTAGGTGGTTGGGAGAATTGAAACTGTCTGGGGTGATGAGTTTTTGTCTTTAAGAATATGCCTGAACAATGAACTGCAACAATTTGGTAATGATCTGCTCTTTGCTTGCATGACAGATGATAAAAAATTCTTCCAGGCAAAAGTACATTTTACAAACCAATAATGCTGTCATGTTACCAACATACTGGAATAGGACAGACACATATTGCCAGCAGCCAATATTCAAAGAATGTAATGAATATTGAAGAACTTAACCAAACATTAAATTATTTTAAACACTCATATTTTCTTGGAAAGCTGTTGTCTTTTACTGCAAACAATGCAAATTCAGTTGTGGTCCTCACCATGCAAGGGCAATACTGTAAGTCATGTAATAGTTGAACTACCACATGGAGGGCAGGTTAAGAAAAGTTGTGGGGGATACGGTATGCTACACACTGTCAGGATTTGAACAAATATTTACAGATGGCTCTCATTCACATACTTTAGCTCCTACAGTACCTTAGAAACAACACTAAACTGCAGGACTTTAAACAAAAAACTGCTCTGCTCAGCAGGCGGAAGTACTGTATTGGTCAGATGTGGGGGTGTGTGTATTTGACAAGTTGGTGTGCCATTTCTTTTAAGAATAAGCAATTACAAAGGGATCAGATTTGTGGAGATCAGAGGGCTAGTGCCGACTGGAATAACTAACAATGACCCTGGCACCTGCATGCTGTAGCGGGCCTTTTTATCCGTTTTAACTTTTAACCTGTAAAGTGATTGCTACCAATGCCAGTGCCTGCACAAAAGAAGTTCAGTCATGCATGACTTGTGAAGCTGTTTCTTCTCCATATGTGTATGTGAGTGTGTGCTCAGACTAGCACAGAACTACTGTTGTCTGTGTTTCCAGAGGAGACAGAGTGGGAGCATTGCAGCTGAAGAGGAATCCGGCTAGGATTCAAAAAGCTTTCTTTTTCCCCAAGTAAGTCCTCTTAAGCGTTAGAAGTGGTCACAATGAATCCATCTAAACTACTCAAAGGGAATTCCAAAATAAAAAAAAAAAATGGTAATTTTCGTTACACACATGAGCCAAAACATTGAACTAGTTTTTACACTGCTGCTCTGGTCATTGAAATCACAGATTTTGCAGGCGATGGGTAAGGGAAACTGATCCCAGTTTCCAGAAGGGAGACAAAATTCCTCCAACCCCCTCCCCCTTTTCATTTCCACACAAACAGATATAATTATCTTGGCTTGCTACATTAAAAGAAAGGACACTTTGCAGTTTGCAACTTGACATTAAACCCAGGTGGCCTGAAGTAAGCTTTGTCCCTGTGACCCCAATTACAACTTTCATTTATAAGGCCAGCATCAATTTGGAATCAAGGTTTAGCAGTAAAATTCCCCCATCGGGCCATCAGCTTGTTTGGAGTTCGCCTCATACAGAAACAGGCCATTGACCATCAGAGGGCCGTGATGACATCACTGAAACCAAGTCACCTGCTATTGATATACTTCATGATTGGCCATCCAAGTTTCAATGCTGACTGAAAAAGAGTTAAAATTGGTGTTGTAGTAAAGCCCTGGCAGACTGAAGGAGGAAAAAGAGGGCGGCAACTACTGTATACATGCAGGGAGGTCTCAAAATCACCGGCAGGTTGAGTTGTGACTCTAGGCTAAGCTGTAGATGCATCACAATTTCAAGACTCTACAATGGCACAAGTCCCTGATGTTGAACAGTGTAATTACGTTAGTGTCTTAAAATGAGAGAGAAAGTGACAAAACAGTTTTGATCTCTAGCATACAGCGGAAACCCTCGAATAGTTTGCGGTGCGATTGTGATCACGCTATCACAGTCAAGTGTAATGATTGATAAATCCAAAATTTCCAATACAACATGGAACTCGTGATCCCCCAGGAATTGATAGCCTCCCCCCCCCCATTCCATGCTTTCCAGCCATGACATCTACAAGGAACAAACTCCTATTTTGCCGGGCCGCCATCTTTAGGTGGAGAGGCAAATTCCACTGAGTTCTTATAATCTGTTATAACATTCTTATACTTAGCATAATTACTCCAGTTTTGCATCCAGTAGTTGTGAAAAACTGCCAAAACTTGAATTTTGACTGACTTAACTGGCTGTGAATTAGTACGACAGTAATTAATGTCAAAAGTGTCTGGTCACAACTTTTCAAAACCAAATTGAATCAGTATCACTCATTGATGTTCTTCTGTGTGAGATCCAACTTCCAACATCATACTGTACTGTAGCTTGTTCCTTGGCTGAGATATAAATATAATGTTGAAAGATTCTCACTTAATGTAATTTGTTCCCTTTTAAAAACTAAAAGTTACAAAAGTTTACTATTGGAAGGGGTACAAGAGCTTGTATTATTTGTATAGTCAAGTAACCCCACAAGTTGCAACTTGCAATGGCTTCGAATAACAAAGAAAGTAATTTGAGCAGTACAGGAATGGCATAACAAATAATTGCATAATCTTCTATTGAGTGAAGATGTGAAGATGGTAGTTGGACCATTTGGATTCATCTCTGAGGCTGCTTTGTGACAAATGTTTTCAAAATATACTGTACAGTACTTGTCTTTTTAAGGTACACACTGTCTCTGAAGTAGTCTGGCCTGTACATGTATGGGTGGAATCTACTAGTGTTGTTGCGATGTGAAATTCTAGTACAGTTTTCAATATCACAGCGAAGTTCCCTCCAAATGACAAACAATATCCCAAATTAGTGGTAACAGAGAGAAAGATGAAGCCAAAGCACACCTGAACATTTAAAACTGTGGATCTTCTCTAGAATTTGCACTGTCGCTACGTTGTATGTAAGTCTAACCCTTGTGACGTTTTAATTAACTGCCATTTTAATCAAATAGTTATTTGTTAAATGCAACTGCAAGGTCTGTTAAATTTCAAAGGTGTATATGTTATTTAGGCCTACTAGTAATATGTCATTGGAACATTTTACATCAGAAATATTGATTTTCTTCAAAAGTATGTCATTTGTGTCGTTCACAAACGATATATTGTAAAGGCTCACATCAATATCATTACAATATTGCAACAACACAGACACCTTCTTAGGAGTTTGGAAAACTGTTATGCCAAATATCTTCCAGGTGCAAACACTGCAGATTATGGCTTTCATACCAGCTATTTGGTTGGAGTCAGTTCCATTGAATCCATTCAAGACAAGGTGTGGCTTGATAAGAATACATCTTGCTTTTTGCATGTTTTTCTTCAAAAGAAAATGCTGATTAAAATTTGGAGCATAAAAATAACTAACAAAATGAAAATGATTGCAAAATTTTGCATCTCAGTCCAGTGAAGCCACAAAGGAATATTCCACAAGTCTTGTCATTATTTTGAATTTGATGTGTTTATTTCTAAATATCTTTCAATTGGAGAGTTAGTGATGTTAGTGAATAGCGATGTTAGCAATGTTAGGGTACGCTAACAGGCCTAAAACTTCCTAAACTATCATAACGTTTCTTTTAAGGCAGTCAAGATTGCAGGCCTTGAATTCTGAGGCATGCATGTGTGATCGCACACCACCATTTGCCGCAAATCACTGTGAGAAGTTCAACTCTTTGCACACCTAGAAGAAAAATGGGAACACAGGAAACCTATGAAAGTTTTACAAAACATCACACCTGGTACTGTACACTCCTTAATTTTCTGAGAAGTGTGATGTGCAGAGCACATGGAAAATCATAAACCTCAAGGCCTGAGATTGTGAAGAAATACAAATGATATTCAAGTATACTAGTTATGCCTGTGTGACATCACACATTTCCCATAATGCAATGCAACATTTTGAAATAACTTCCAAGCACTGCAGAAGATCTGAAGATGCTATAAAATATGCAGTTCTTACCAAAAACAAGGAAATTTCCTCATTTTTATGGAGGAGACCTTTCCGTTGTCTCTGGTAGTCACTCCTTTAATGACTAACTTTAGGAATTAGACTAGATCTGGCTGCTTCACCTGATGACATTATGCTTTAAATAGCATAACCTCTTAGCAGATATGAAGTTTGCATTAGAGCCTGAAGATTCGCTGCACTGTGCTGGCGGGTGCAGGTTTTCAATACAAAATAGTACTGTAGTTGCCTAGCTGCTGAAACTGCAGCTTCACTTCAGATAGGTAGTCATTCCTTTGTTTTCCCACATCTTACAAAAAAGAATTTCTATAACTTTTACAGAGTGTTTGGGTTTAATTTTATTGGAATGGTCCTTGTTGTTGAGAATTTCTCAGAGTCAATAAATGAATGGATATCTATTCTAAGTCAATGAAATTGTTGAGTAAGGAAAAATATGATATTTTCCTGGGGAGTATTTGTTCTTCCAGTGTTGTCAAATTCAGTGAGTATAGTCAATGCTCAGCCTCATAGAAAGACTCTAGGTTCAAGACCTACAGTAAGTGATGGGACTATCTTTGTCATACGCCTTCCGACGCCCTCAACCATTGCAGTAACTTTATATTGTTTCCAGACTGCAAGGCCATTACCTACAATCCAGTCTGCATTTCGTGCACTCAGAACTGAAGATCTTCAGCGTGGAGCTGGCATTTTCCTTATGTTTTCTATTGTTTTTTGGGAAAAAACTTCCGTGTGGGCCTGACATGGAATGCACTTTGGCCTACAATATGACAGACCAATGGTTTATTCAAACGTAAGATTATCTTGAGGAAATTATGCTGAAATTTATGATTACTGTAAGTATACCCACAACTTTGTTAGGTTTCTTGACCACCTGTGCAAAATGTAAACTGAACTTCAAGTAGGCCTAGGCTACTAGGCCTATATCATTCCAAGTCTTTTCAAAAGACTTTCTGTTAATAACCTTCTTCTTCTTCTTTTGAGTACGGTGAGACATCCAAACAAGGACATTAGTACACCATATACGCGCCGTGAGGTCGGTCAAACCCTCAGTGAGTTAATAATAAACTCCACGGGCTTATGGTGACTGACGGCCCTCTCGATAAGACGGCCAGGGAGATCATTTCAATCCGGAATTGTGTTTGGGGAAAAACTGTATTGTTTAGTATAAAATAACATTCCTTAAATTTCATGAGAGGTGGGCCCTCTCCGTCTTAGGTTAAGAACCAGCATTAACAACATGCCTTAAGAAAGAGGTTCTGGGCAATGAAGCTATGTGCATGAACAGCAACTTAACTGTTTCATGAGGCCACGCTACGCTTCTCGAATACTGTAGGGATTACGACAGACCTAACGTTAGGACCTACGCTATAGCCTAAGTTGACGTGCTTTGCGTGTGTAGTGTAAACTAACTCAGCAACTGTATACTTAGTTCAAGGACCTTACCGATTTGTGTCATTGTTTTCCTACGACACAAATATTCACAACATACGGTAATGTCTTGATTTCGGTAGCCTGCTCTATAGTAGTACGGGCTGAAAAGTGGCTAGTGCCTTAGACAAGTTAAATGAATACATTAACGGATGCATTTTACCTAAGCTAAGTAACTAAGCCTGCCTTCTAAAGTTAAGCCTAGCTTTACTGCTACGTACGTATGACAGATCCAGCGTCCTGCTAACTACTGGTTTGTGAGACTTCTTAGGTGTTGATAACTCCATGTCCATGGAATAATCTACATCAGACTCATCACAGTAGTTGGAGCCTTTTCCAGAGTCAGGACTGTCGGGATCTCGCATCATTTTGAAGCCGGAGTTTAGCTGATACTTAAGGAAATATTTGCAAGCTGACGTTGCTGGTTACCGCTGAGACCTGAAGGATGGAGAGGACTGTGCATGTGATGAGCTAGCCGGCTGTTGTTTCCCCCGCGCAGCCGGCCGGCCGCGCCTGAATCAAAGTTCGCGCCATGGCTGCAAATGCTGTAGCCTACTAAAGTTAGGTAGATTCAAACGCAAAAGAAGGTTATAAAGTAACTGGTTTACAGAATATCAACTTTAATATCTTATAATATCTTATATCTTAAGAACATATAATATTTTCTATGTAATGTCTTATCTAAAGCAGATAACTTGTCAAAAATTTAGGAAAATTGATTGGTTTTACGAGCATGAAGCCCCTACACTGTAATACAATGTTCCCCAAATGCCACAGGGAGGTCACTTCAGTTGTTGTCATGTTGGCGCTGAAATTGAAATTTGTGAATGGTCACGCTGTCTTTGTTTACTACGTGGATGAGTGGGCGTGCCTAGGCTACAGTCCAACAAGACATATTCACGAAACGTTCTGTGCGGGTTAGATTTCTATGGATTCAACACTCAAGAGTAAGTCAGTTATTTCACATTTGAAGGGACTGAGAGTAAAAACTCGCTTAGAAAAAGTTTTATATCTCGGCCTGGGCGCTCATATACAAATACAGAAAAGGTAAAAGAAGGATAGATTTATAAAGCAAAATTAACGGGTAATTTTATTTAAAAAAAAAAACTGATTAAACACTGTAAACATAGTTAGAGATGAGGAAGTCTAAAAAAGGATGGAATCAAAATTGAAAACAGGACGAAAGTTTAAACATTATTAGACATAGGAAAAGAAAAACACCTAAAAGGAGTAGACATGATTGTAAGAGTGTGATTTAAGAACGACAGTAACATTTTTTAAAAGCTAAGGTTCTCCTTTACTAGGGTGCTGGACTGAAGATATGAAGGTGGGTATGTATGGCTGACAACAACGAGGACTAGGGCTGTCCAGTGTCCCCACAGTACTATTTTCTTCTCAAATGAATAATTGTCCTGTTGTCCATGAAACAATACAATGCGGAGGTGCAAATAAGTATGAATACCACAGGATGATGTTCAGTTCTGTTCATGATGCAGACTCACGTGAAGGTACCAAACGAATATGTGAATTTGGCACAATCAAAGCCGGTTTGCAATGTTGATCAGTGAAAATTTTGGGCTGCTCTGCATAAATTGCATTCATGGGCGTCAATCCCGGGGGGACGAGGGCACACGTTCCCCCCACAGACATTACGATAGTGGACATATCAAATGTCCATTCTCCACCCCCACATTTCGTAAAAGAGAAATGATTTGACTCGCGTTTTGGATGGTAGGGTAAGGGGAACTGTAACGATATATCTCCCCACAGTTTTGGTGAGTGACTGAAGCTGACAAATGACGAACGACGAAAAATGACGAACAGCTCCCTCGCGACAGGGGTGGGGTGTCTTCCCCGCCCCCCCCCCTAAAAAAATAAATATGTCAGAGCAACGATTGGTCAAGCTGGAAAATCGGAAATACCAGTTGAAATTGTTCATATCTCAGACTACTAGTAGCTCATCTTAGTAAGGCAAAAAAGAAAGACGTCAAATATTGCCTCAACGAGATTGTGTCTAAGATTACCTGGTAGTTGAAAACTTTCTCAATAAATCTGAGATACCAGACGGAATTTCTTGAAAGTGTAGCAGCGATGACAGTCGAAAAATCTGAAATACCAGTTAGAATTTTTCATATCTGAGTCTAGCACACTTATGTGACATAGAAAGATATGTCTACTATTACACCGGATCGTGTCAAAGGTTACCCGATAATTGAGGAATCCTCAGTCATGCATAACTCTGAAATACTGCAGTTGGAAATTCTCATAATAAAGTGGTGAAGCGTTCATTATAGTCGAAAAGTCTGAAATTTTCTTATCAAAGTATAGCTCATTTTATGGCGCATGGAACGATTCCTACTATTGCATCAGATTGTGCTTAGGGTTATCGGTAATTGGAAAAATTCTCAACAACTCTAAAATGCCAGTTTGAATTTTCCATATTTCAGTCTAGGTGCGACGATAGTCGGAAAATGTGAAATACCAGTTGGGATTTTTTTTTTTCATATCTCAGTCAAGCATGAACATTTTATGACATCAAACTATGCCAAATGTCACACCAGATTGCGTCTATAAGGCTACCTAGTGGGTGAAAAATTTCTCAAAAGGGGATGGGGAGCACCATCTCCCTCACAGCCCTCTCCCAGGCTAATCATCACTCAGCTCATACTTTCCGCTCCTATCGAAAAACTTTATTGCATAACATTTTTGCTCATCAAGCTGGCTATCACGTTATCGATACAAGAAGTGGCTTTATAGTTTAAGTTTACTATATGCACGGCAATCATCGACGGTTGTATCGAAGTAGTAAAAAACTAATCGGCACAGAGTAAAAGTTGTTAAAACTTCGTTGGGACTAAAACTGATTGCAATGAATGCAATATTGCACTAGATTTTGTCTAAGGTTACCTGGTAGTTGAACATATCTAAAAAAAACGGACTGTTATCGTTAGTAAAAGCTTTTGATCTGTTTTCTGGAAATGACAATGGCATAAATATTCTAGATCAATCCAAATTATTACCATTTTCTATAAAATGTTTCGATCGTTAATTCTGAAATTGCAGACATAAAATGATATTTCAAGGCTGGGTACATGCAGCTCAAGTACACCAGCGAAGTGACGTTTCCTGCCATTTGAAGGTTTCTTTTACGCTCCGCACCCACCAATGGTGGCTCTCCGCTAGATAGTCTTGCCGCTACTCACCCTCCCCCTTCTCCAAGCTTTCTTTCTGTTTTTCGTTTTTTTTTTTTTTACAAATAATTTGTTTGTTTCTCCTGCCAGTGATAATGCCCTTTTTTTGTGACGACTGCACCCCGGTAATTCTTCACCCGTATCGAGAAAGGCATTCCTAGTGTCTGAAAACCATAGAGGTGGGTTGCCAAATAATTGAAAAAAAAAACACCCAACCAGTCGCATCTTTTTAATTTCACACCCTCCTAAAGATGTGACCCTACCTACGGCCCTAATGACGAAATTATGTGTTCATATAGCCACGTTATAGACTCATCTACACAGCCCAATTGTCAAAATTATTGGCGCGCTTCAAGCGCAACGTTGTCTTTGCAGTGTTATCTTCATGGACAAAAGAAGTTGACTGGTTTAACTTGCCAGTCGAGATTAAGTTGCGAGGGAAAGGTCACCTGCTGGTTGAAAATATATATCTAAAGGAAAATAACCTGTTGTTGTTAGAAAGTAAAAACTGTTGAATTAACTTTTAAGAAAATTACCATAGTATAAATATTCGAGATAAGAGTAATCCAAAATATTACCATTTTTCCATAGAAAAGCTGGGTATATGCAGCTTAGGACGAACGGAAAAAGCCATTTCCGGCAATCTGAGAGGTTTATCGAAAATTTTCTTGTACGATCGCGCCAACTGATGGTGGCCCTCCGCTTAGATAGTCCTGACACGCATGCCCTCAGGCCAGCAGCCATCGCCGGTTAAAAACCTTGGACACGCGTCCCTGATTTGTCCTTTACACACTTTTTACAATATGTGCCTTCAATCACTTGGCCCTGGCGGCTCCCACATGTCAATCATCAAATTTATCATTTGTCTCAAAATATGAAATGTTTGACCAGTTTTGTAATTTTTCATTCCAAAGCTCACAATTCTGCAAATACCTTATAGCTTCCGGGGCTTTTCACGTTACGTTAATGGACGTAACCCCTGCTGGGGAAAACCTGTTGGACCTGTACAATATATCCAAAACCAGCAAAACGTGGAGTGCGTATAGACCCCTTCTTGGGCAGCTTTAATCTATCAACCCTGCCAGTTACTCAAACATGCCCTCCATCCACATGACGCCCCTGATTGCATTGTGTCAAATTGTTTTGTCTTATATCACTTCTGCAGAAGTGATATATCATTTCTGCAGAATAGGCCAGATCACAGCATGCCATGAAGTCTCGTATACTGACTCATGAATGCTAGTTTATACTGACTTAAGATTTTTTTCTTTTGTTACAGGCTTCCCTATTAGGAGAAACGACATCCATCAATGTATTTTGCCATATCCCCCCTCCCCCCCCCCCCCCATTCGGCGCTGCAAACCCATAGATTTATTCATGTTAGCCAGTTTTCTCTATCTTTAAGCAATCAGAAAAAAAATACAAATAAAAATAACACTATAGCCTTACATGATGTAGAAATGAGAAACTGCATATAAATGTTTTATATCACCTTCGTAACTGTTTCTTTCACATAGGCCTATTCACAAAAGTACATTGTATGTATGCAAAAACATGGCGCAAGGAATTATTAACTGAATTGCAATGTCCATATCAAGTTAATTGCCATAGTTCCAATTGTCATGGTTGAATGGTTCTCGATTTTGGTCCCCTCCGGATGAGAATACTTTCCCTGGGAATCAACTTTTTAAAATTCTAAGTCATCCAGATTTTGTTCATTTAAATGCTATTATCCATTTAATAATTACATATACATGGCCGCCGACTGAAAGTTTCTCCATCTGATGCCATCTATGCGGAGCCTCGATCGGCTAATTGGCCCCGTATCGTACGAAACAATACTTGCCAGGTCCCAAATGGAATTTCTCAGGCCCATTTTCATATATTTCACTCAAGTCTAATGACATTTGTGTACAAATTGCCATATGTCTGTAGTAAGACGCGAGCTGGACGTGTCCAGTTCTTTCAGCAGTAAAGGATTTGCCTGAGAATGATGTCCCTATATGGGAACACCGCGCTGGTCCTGGACTCAGTACCTTACGAGTACCACCATCGCCGGGGTGAGGTACAAGAAATTTTTTGCAGTACCCCCACCCCGCGGATGGCAGGAAACGCGGCCCTCTCCTGATGTCCTTATACATCCCAATCCTTGAAATAAGAATGCCATGTCTGCTGTTTCTCAATTAAAGAGATAAAAACATCATTCGATGAAATAATGGTAGTAATCTGAATTGCATTGATCTCGAATATTTGCACCTATATTAAATCGCGTTTCTCGTTCGACGAGAGCGCGTTAACCTTTAAAAAGATCTGTAACCCGTCTCAAGCAAAAATCTTACGAACACGATAGTGCATGGCTACACTTTCTAACCGGAGTGCCACCATCGTTAGACAGGAAGGACAGCACTGCAGGAACAATTGAGCCGAAAATACTTCATTCCTCCCGCTAAAAATAAATGCAGCATAAAAAGTATAGTTATTATTTGGATAAAAATATGCCTGGGGCATGCGCCCCCATGTGTAAAAGTTGTTACGTGAAAACGACTCCCTCGAAGGCGATGAACTGCCTGGAACGGACACGCCGACACGTCGAGAAATAATCAGCCGAACAAGCGTTTTTAAATTTGCCGTAAGTCGGACCGAACTGTATTGAACTCATTATCATCACACAGCATTTCAACAACACCGGTCGTAGCCGGGACCAAATCGTGTTAACCGTCTGAGGTTCAGAATCGTAATGTCCAATTGTTATATCTTTACTTCCAAAAACCCTTCTAAATCACTTTTAAAACAAGCACGCGTTTCACATTATAGAAATCGCGCAACTATCAATTTACATACTTTTAACCAATATTATGACGCCACAATGCAATAACTTTTAAAATGCATTTGATCTCTATCATAACACCATGATCCCAACTACCTACCCCACAGACAGGATCTAAAATTCGAACTGTATGGCCCTGTTCACAGCGGATCGCAAGCACTGAGGGCATATAGATGTTATTTTTAGGGACTAACGAGGGTCATCAATTTTTATACTCCTAGTTAGCAAATTATGGGGATATTTGCTAACTAGGAGACTTATAAAATTATTTGCCTAATAATATAAAGGTACACTAAGCTCGGAGGAAATTCAATGTGCAGGGGTAGATTTGTGGGAGGGGGGGGGGGATTCTATACTCTCTGCCCTTCATGTATAGGGGTCTGGAGAAGTTTCCCCTTGTCGCCCACGGATTGACGCCCATGCAATTCCAGGAGTAATCTATGGTTTCCTATCTGGTTACCGGCGGCGTGAACAAGAGAGATACAAATTCGACCCAAAACGGTTAAATTAGTATTCACCCGACGTAAAGTTGCAATTTATAAGGCTTTCTCCACACTTGTAGTCAGTCACACGTATACCGTCGCCAAATAACTGCCCTACACAGCCGACCTTCAGTGCTTCCACGGTGAAGGTGGATGGGGGAGGGGATGTGGACCAGCAATTGAATGTTTTCATTTAAAAATAAAATTTGATTGAAAACGTACGGTCAGCTACATTTATTTTTGGGTGGTGGGGTGAGGTGTAAATAGGCAGACGAAAAAAAAAATAGACTCGGAAATGTCATTTTCAAAGATCTGGGAGGCGTTTTCGGCCCAAATCTTTTCCGTTAAAGCCGATGCATCCTTCCACCATACACATACGGCAATATATGCCCCTTCAATTTAGACATGGTAACGCCCATGTCTTCCTTCGATTAGAGTCCTCTGTTAAGGTACTCTAATTCGTCTCATTCGAGTACCTTAAGGTACTCTCCTTTTCATTACAATCCGTACGGCGGTTAACGTTGTACACAGCCACCAATTTGAGCAACACCAAATCAACAAAGAAGCAAATGTGGTCGCTTCATTGGCGAGCGTTTGCTCAAAAAGTTAAGCAAGAAGAGCTGGGAACCTGGCCCTGTTCCCACCTCTCGAGCCATTTTGTTCCGTATTGCGATGTTACTGACGTACACTTGTGTACATGCAGTACTGACCGACACGTTGAGGAAGAATAGAGTGTAGCAACGCCGAACTTTAGTGAGAAACACCTTGTTGTTGGTAATGTGGAAACATTGACAAGAGAACAGACAGGACAATTACACTACACAATACACCTGTTATTGATGGGCCCTATTCTGTAAGTTCGATCGGAACTTGCTCGTTTGCAACCGTCACTGCAGTATTGATTGCATTCAGGTGCAGAATTGAAAAGCGACGTTCAAATGGAGACGATACGTTAAAACCGTGCCAGAGGTATAGTATTTCGTCACCGTGTTAAAACATCATAGAGAACAGCCCGTTATAACTCTTAAAGTCCTGTCTATGGACAGTTATCTAGCAAATTCTAATTCAATCATTTTTAAGTAGGCCAAGAAATCAGAACCGTAGACACAAATTTGACGCTCTGAGCCCAAATCAGAATCCTACATTGCACTGGACCATGTTGAGACCTTGTCATGAATTCCATATGGAGCACCATACACATCCTTCCTCCCCTCCCTCGTTCCCCCCCCCCTCCTCCTCTCCCCCGTCCCCCCTTCCTTCTCCTCTTCCCCGTTCCTCGGATGCAGACCGACATTTGTTTCTCCTGACGACGTTTTTGGCGACGTTTTTCTCCTGAATGTGGCAATTGATGCCTATGAAACGTAACTTTGCACTATTATGTTGTCTCAGTTTCAGGCAATGAAAGTCAGTAAGCTTGAAGGTACATCTCTTTTAATCGATGGCCATTCAAAAGGAACAAAAACATCGGCATAATTGTGGCCCACGGCACACTCTTATTTCCTCAATACTGTTTATAGAAACTTGCAGCCTACACCCGTTGTCCTGTAGGCCCATTCGGGCAATATTTGTCCATACACATCGTGGTAAAAAACAAACATCAGTTCTGTGAATTTGCCTTCACTTTTTTTGCTACTGATACCAGCTACTTTTTTTTTATATTAAGACTACATGCACTTAAAAACAACACTTGCAATCTAAGCAATCTATATACATACCATGCATTTTCGGAATGCTTCGATGAACAAAATGTCGTACTGAAAAGGATTTAACATATTGGGTCATCATATACCAGGGGATGCTTTGCAACAAACATAAGGGTATGTGGTTTGATAGTCATCTTGTCATGTTAATTAGATAGAAACAATGAAAAAAAAAGATGAAAATTCGTTCCATGGTTACGCGTGCGGTTAAAAGTTGCGCTGTCATAATTATGTGCTGCCCCAATGTCCTGCACACTGATCCAGTTTCTTTGTTTGGAAAGGATGGGTGTGTGAGTGTGTGTGTGTGTGGGGGGGGGGGGTGGTTGCACAAGATTCACCCTTTCTGGGAGAGCGTCTTCAGTTTGAAGAACTGAGATAAAAAAATGCTCTTAAAAGAGTCTTAATTTTGGTGTATGAGTATCTTGGAAACTTTGAGAACGGAGAGTTTGTTACGTGCCCTTGTGGCATGTGACTTCACTGTGACAGATGTCCTGCAAAGCCTAGTGGCTTTGTCATGACAATCGAACGTGTTTGTCTTTGAAAAGATATACGGTTAATGACAATAATGTGTCCTTTACGCTGCAAATATAGTCTGAATTGAAAATACTCAAAAACTATAAAGTCAAGGGACTTTGTAATTCCTTGCCAATAAGAATGATGAAGAAAGGATTACCAACATACCAATTTTGAAGTTCACCCACCTTACCCTACTTACCATGTACCATGTCCACAACAAATCAGTCACTGATATAGATCTTCCTTACAAGGTCTTCTAACTCCCCAACTGGTGGCCTCAAATGACCTTTGACCTCCATAAAAACAATAGGGATCATCTACTCACAATGACCAATCTATGCACTCAGTTTGAAGTTCCTGTAATTTTCAATTGCTGAGAAATACTCCATAATAATAATTTTTCAGACATACCCCGCTGGTGACCTCAGATGACCTTTGACTTACCTGAAAAAAACAATAGGTCCCAGTTCCTTCTGGAGATGCAGTGTTTACAAAGTTTCTATGCTATGACCTCTACTGACCTTGTGTGACTTTTGACCTCCCTAATATCTGACAGAGATCATCTCCTCATCAAGAACAACCAAGGTTAAGAGTTCCAGAAACTTTCAGCAGCTGAGATAGCTTACTTAATAGGTTTTCAGAGTTTCTCCTCTGGTGACCTCAAATGACCTTTGACCTACCCGGAAAAAAATAGGGATCATCTACTCACAATGGACTACCTACATACCATCTACTGTATGAAGTTCAAGCAACTTTCCCTCTCTGAGATAATGTGTTCACGAGGTTTTCAAGCTATGTCCTCTATACTGAACCCATGTGACCTTTGACCTCATCAAAACTTGACAGAGGTCATCAACTTATCAATGTTTTAAGTTTGAAGTTCCAGCATTTTTCAATTGCTGAGAAATACTCCTCAATAGGTTTTCAGACCACTCCTGCTGGTGACCTCAAATGACCTTTGACCTACCTGAAAAAGATTAGGGACCATCTACTCTCTGTGGACTACCTACATACCAACTTTGAAGTTCAAGCAACATTCCCTTCTTGAGTATCGTGTTTACAAGCCAAGGCATCACATAAACACCCAGACGCACAAGCCATCACCATTGCATGGATGCCTTGCCTGCCTTCGGCAATGAATAAAAAGAAAAAGATAGAAAAGAATACAGTATAAAGGTCTGACAAAGAGATTGCAGATAGTTTTCCGAGATATCACTTTACTTTTGCCAGATAATGCGCAGGGGTTAAAAAAAAAAAGAAAAGAAAAAGACGAACCTAAAGTTTAATATAGGCCTACACCAAAAACGAAGTGATTTACCGACAAATGCGAAAAAATAAAACGTTTTTCTAATTATGAAACAAACTTTTATGCCACTTCCGAGTCCATGCATGCATGGTTTTGACCAACCATTGCCTGTTCTGACCTTTTTCTTTCAGAGCTCATGAAGTTGGACCCATGTCTGACGTCAATCCGACCACGAGATTGATGTAATGGAAAAGTCCCTGCATGACCGTATCATGCAGAGATTATAATTACTTTTAAGGGTTGGCCCATAAAGGAAATTGATATTTCATAAAAATTAGAAATATTTTTCTGAATGTAGCTTGGTGAAAAGTGTAATAGTATGCCAATGGTATACGCATCGGTTCGTAAGCTATGAATTTTTAGAGAAATATTTAGTTTAAAAGGGTACATTGCGAAATCAGGAATATGACATGACCTCAACCAGAAACAACTGCATGAATATATCTTGTATTTCCTTAGAATCTTGACTTCCTGAAGAGAAACATTAAAACAGTTTTTAAGAGATGTGCCCTTAATTTCCAGAATGTTTTAAGGTAAATCTATAAAACACCCAATCTACATTTTATAGTGTCATACTTCAAGGTTTCAAAGGAAAAAAAAGATTTCTTGCAATAATTTGTCACTATTTCATAGCATTTTTGTGACCATGAGGCAACCTGAAATCTCTCTTGACCAGAGAAGTCTTTCTTCAAACTGTCAAACAGCAACATATTTATGTATAGTTAGGAACAAGATGGCATGGGGTCTGAAATGAATGCGTTGGGAAATTGATTCTTTCTCTTTTTAAAAACCCCTCCAATCGTCGGTAGAATATGCCTCTAACGCTTCAAACTGTGTCACGGGATTTCAAATCCGGTTCGATAATTGACGATTACACGGTGCCAGTGGTTGGCGTAACCAACGCGATCGCTTGACGTTGGGTGAGAAATGCAGGCTATGATCACGTCTTTGGCTGCCTTACATGCAGAGACAAACTGAAGAGTTGAAATAAAACATGATGTAGTCCTACTGTACCTTACAGAACCTCACTGATACTTTCACATGGATTTCCATTAAATGTGCAATGGGGACAGAAAATCGCGTGGATGTGTCTCAACGAGAGAGGGTTTTGGGTTTAGTTACTAATTCCATGATTAATGTGAACTTCAGCTTGAGCTAAAATATTCGTGACTCAGTACTGTAGACCAGGAGCAGCAGGTCGGAAAAACGATGCGGGATTTCCCCTCAAAGAAATTGTAACTTTGATTTTAAAAACCGGATGCGAGAGTTGCGCAATCGCGCTCTCCGTCTGTTGCTCCATCTGTCTAAACTTGCAGAGAGGAGACCCCCCCCCCCCTCCGAACCCTCCCAGCATGTGCATCTCCTTAGGCTACGTGATACGCAATAAATACAATGACAAGTATCGTTATGTTTTATTTAAGGGTAATCTCACTAAACGAGTGAAGGAAAGGCTTCATCTGCCCCCACCCTACCCTCTGCATGCTTTCCACTGATGACAAACAGTCACTCATATCATGCAACGATTTAGAATAGAGGGGGCAAAGAAACTGCTTGGTAGCCATGGCAAACAATTTCCCATGTAGGGTAAAATCGAAAGCCTAGAGCGAGCTTCAGCGAGGGGAATTCAGGGGTCCTTCTTAGGGTCCACTGTGGATTCCAGGTGTAAGCCCCTCCCCCCGAAAGCACTGAGGTTTTAGCATATCTCTGGGTGAAAAAAATATTATCAGGATAAATATATTTTTTGTTCATAACGTACTATCCAATACAAAGATTCTAAATGATTTTAAAACGGCAATTCCTCTAAGTAAACATATAACTTAGGATCCCTGATGGGGTCCAAGGACAAAGTCCCGATGAGGTCCAGGGAAAAAGCTCTGAGATTTTAGCATATCTTTCAGAGGTACAGGTAAGATTGTTCTAAGGGGGTGGATCTTTCTAAGGGGGGAAAGGTGAATACATTCTAACTAAGGGGGGTCAGAAAGGGGGTGGGTCGTGCAACCGGTCGACCCACCCATGGTTGCACCGGCAATCTCTAGTTGAAAAACATAAGTCTCGAAATGTTTTGAAGGGGGAAATTCCCCCACCATCAATCAAAGGGGTTGCAGCCCCCACTGACCGAAAATGTGAAAAACAAAATTTTTCAAGCTTTCATCTTACCATGTTTAGTGATATCTTATATAAATGGATTGAAAATTGAATATAATCACTTAATGTTGGAATTTTGATGTTCAGTGTACCTAGAGCATCCGCAATATGTTATTCTGAGCAGCTGTGGGGTGGGGTGGGGTGGGGTAGGGGAAGGAATTAGCAGGGTTGTCATTTTGTAGAAACTATAAAAACTAGGACTGTAAAAGGACGAGAATTGAGGAGGTATCTCCTTCCGCCACTTGGTGCAGACTGTGGAATCTGTTCACGTAGTAAAATGTGGACGTTACACTTCTAATTTGGCCGTTTGATCAATTTACTCTGCGCATATATATATATATATATATATATATATATATATATATATATATATATATATATATATATATATATATATATATATATGCCTCAGTATATGATTGAGGCGATGACAATTGAGTATTAGCGGTAATTTTGACTAATCGACCGAGTAACTCTGACTTTCTATGACATCCTCTCACGTAGCACTTCCACGTTTGCATGGATCCACCCCCTCCACCATAGACCTCCACATCATGATTTGTCTGAATCTTTATACTTCCATTATAACTTTACATGCCATCTATTTATGCGTTTTGAGTGCAATATATCGAACTTAACTCGAATTTTACTGCCTTACGAAGTGATGCTGTTTTCAAAATTAAAGTAACGTGGAAACTTGTTAATAATGTCTCAAGTACGTCGTCATTTTGTGATGTTCTTTTACATTCTATGATTTGCAACACAGACCATGATAATATGTAATCCTGCTGTATGGTATACATAAGTCAACAAGCGTGATTGAGCGACAGACATTAGATAGAGAGGGGGTAGTTGCAGATTATACTTTTTCGTTCTTCGAACAGGACTCGATACCTGTCTTGCAGTCTGTCCTATAAGTTCCCATATCAGCATAGGAAACGAACCATTGAGTAAACGGAATTCACAATTCAGTGTTTGCCAAATAGACCTCACCCAATTTCCCCGGTGTGACACCACACTTTGCAGTGTTTTCGGGATTCGTGAATCTTCATAAATCTTTAAAAAAATCATGCAACGTTTTTGGACTCATCTTATGGAAATTCGCGGGCAACGGTTCACGGTCACTTACTGACATATTAATGAGGATGCAGGGCCACTGTCTAGGAACACTTCCGTCAATACAAAATTTAGAAGGGATTTGTTCTGTAGACTGTACTGAATGATTGATGAGACAATAAGTACTTACCAAGATAACGGGATTGCTATAGCAACAGTGTTTATCCTGCTCCTGTGAACGGAAAATTAATTCCAAAAGTTTTGGGTCGTTCCCTTCGTTTGCCTTCTCCATCTCGTGACTGGTGGCATTTGATGTAAATGAGTGAAAATTTGAAAAAGGAAAAAATACTCCAAAGATATGTTCCTAGATCTTCCTTCGACTGTGAGATGACGATCCTTGAAACTTGGAAACGTAACAACAAGAAATATGATCAGCAGAGTATTTGAAATGTAACGAAATAAAACCAGTGGAACTTAGAAGATAATTATATGTTGGAGCTCGACTGTGTGAGATAACCACAATAACTGTTAAATTTTGGTAATCCAAAAGGCATAAAATATAATCGAAACTAGCAATGCTTTCTCCATTTGTTCCCATGAAAATATGTGGAGTCTCCTTCCCAGCAAAACTTTGATCAAAATGAAATTGATGGGAAGAAATTATCTTTGGTATTCTGGGAGAATCCTGAACGAGAAAGGAGAGTGTACTATATCGCTACCAGACTGAACTGCGTGAACCGCCAGAAAGATTCACCTTTCACCTCGAAAGGAAAAAAAAATGTCTAATGTCACGATTGTGCGACGGCGGTTAGAAATCACGTGACGCCCTAGACCACCAGTTCTTTCATGTATACAGGTAGGGCCACAAAACTGAAACAAAACAAGTAAAAGTGACGTATAAGATTCAACCACACAACTTCATTTTTGTTTTGTTTACCTTTTTATTTTATCATGTCTGCCATTGTTCTGAAGAGAAAATTTCGAATACACTTCTAAACAACAGACAATATCTAGCTTTTTTTAGTCATTATTAAGAGAAAGGAATATGGGCATTGTATGGGACCGCATGGGAAGCGGTTAGAGGACAATGGGCCAGTTCTACCCAGGAGGTTCCCACTGTCGTTCGTTCTGTAAAAATGACAGGATTGGTACCATAAGTCATTTTGGGGTTTTTTTTACGGCAGTTTTTTTTGTTGTATTTTTTTTCTTTTTCTTTTTTCCCTCTCCCTTACGTAGCGTTGGTTCCAGACTGGTATATAAATAAGAGACACTTACAGTGGAGATGAAAGATGGATTTAAGGGAACAATGGACTTGACCCAGGTCACAGAAAGTTAACCCTAACGTATGGTGCATGTGCGGTTGGCTTTGTAGTACCAAGGAGGAACCTCCTTGGTAGTACTGTCACGTAAACCGCATCATTCTGTGTACTGGCTCTATGTATGTGTTAAACTTGTTGAAGCGAGGAAATGGGGATGAGGGTAGGGAGGGGGGGGGTTGCGGTATTTTGTGTTGAATAAAAAGATCTATTGGCGTCATGGGAGGAGGTGTTTGTCACAATCATGTAAGGTGCGTTACCATCCACTGTCTGCATCAACAACAAACAATTTTAAAATGTGTTCAGTATATACGCTTGTACTGATTGCCACAGCAGACCCCCACGCGTCGCGGTCGTTACATGGTATGCACTTGCAAAGGAAGGCGGTTTTGACTTTGATGTTTGCTGTTGAGTCGATCAGATTATTAGTAAAGTAATATACTCTAAAGCAGTGGAGGAATCGGGGGTAGGGAATCATTGAAATAGGACGCATTGTAATTCAGATTGCAGACATGAAATCCCTTTTTCAAGGCTGGATAAATATAGCACACAGCCAGGAAATGAGTTTACCGGGGATCTGAGGGACTTAAAAAAAAAGTCCATTCCCTTTTCGCTCTGATAATGGAGCTCTGCGTAATAAGTCTAGCAGGCACTCAGTCACCCTCACCCCCTTTATATTTTATTTTATCAGTCCGTCTGAATATTCCAGTGACGATTTAATTTTAAATGAAACTAGGCAATAGGTTGTCTACTGCAGGCACTTCGCCCCCCCCCCCCCCCTCCACCAATGTCTTGTCAATAGCTCAAGATATTGCTTTTTGAGCAGAGAATGCGTCGGTCAAGAAAGAGTACCAGTTTCCTAATGTTCCAAAATGCTTCGTTACATCGGCAAAGGTCTGTATTTTACCTTGGTAGTTAAGGGTGTATGACGTCACCGACTGCCCATGATGCATTGCACCACTGTGAACTTGATAGATTTCTGTAAAAAAATCCAAAACTTTCCAACAATGTCAGGATATGCCACTGAGACATATTTTTCATCATGTAAAGAAAGAAAAGCTTCTTTAATTTTATGAAAATTCCAGTCACTTTTGCTGGTAAATCACACTAAGCAAGCAGGCCTCTGTTTCTATTTCCTTTTCAACATGTTGAGTGTATATCTTCGGTACTGTTATAGGTTCATACCCTTACTGAATGAAATCGTCGTTACAAGCCTTTGTGTGTAGGCTATAGAGGCTTCTAATGAAGGGAAATATTCCAGGGGAGATTAAAACTGCATAGCCAGCTTTTCTTAGTCTTGTTGTGAACAGGTATAGGTTGAAGCTGATTAACTTGTACTAATCTCTATCTTCAGAAGGAATCAGAGATATACATCAGATCTGGTTATGCAGGTTTGCATCGTCCTTGTTCTAAAGACGTTTGGAAGATTTATTGCTTCCCAATGCCCTGAACCACGATCGCAACTGAACAACCACGACAGGACGGAAAACATACATGTATATGCAGTTGTTGTGCAAGCGATCCTGCCTGTGTGGTTCGTCTTAATTTGCAAGATAAATTGTAGGCTACAATCTGCAAAGATAAAGACCAAAGACTGTGATCTGACAGCGTGGGTCATTCGAGGTTGCATAGGCGTGTATATATGACACATTCGAACTTACATGTCATATAATTACAATGTCTGTCCTTGGACTTTATCTTGCTGTCTGAGATATCTAGGTGATGAACCAGATATATCAAGGACCACGGTATGTATCTCGTTTTAAGGCACTTTGCGTAACGTTTCGTCTGGGTGCGGAGGGGTAGGAGGGGGCTGCAGGTTGGTGTTGGACCGTTACGGCTAGAGTGTTCCTTTGACCTTTTATGGTTTGACGACTAACCTTCATCCAAATTAAATAAACCATGAAAAATATTTAAGGTCCACGGGCCCTGAAGGGGGGGGGGGAGCAGTGTCCATTTCAACTTTCAGGAGGATTCGCTCTGAAAACCTGTTACTTCTTGCACCCAAAACGTACTCTTCATTTATGGCGTGTTATTATCATTCATATCCACACATGTTCGAAGCACGAGACCATAGATATTCAAGCGAGAGAGAGTACACCGCCTGTGGAAAGAAGTGCTCTAAGTAGCTATAACGGACCCCGCCCTCACTTTTCTATCGAGAATTTGTTTTACAACGGTGGCGTACTGTGGTGTTTGTCAAAGAGACGTAAATTTCATTTATGTGGTCTACCCACCCCCAGCAGTAACGATCGCAATGGAGGAGCCTCCCCTCCCACCTACTTATAGCTGGTTCGGGAAATGGTTTGAATGAGGAATTTGAGTAATCGAGGAGGTACTGCTCATTTTCAAAACGTTTAATTAGTGAAAATGGAATACCTAGGCTATAGATATGCACAAATGGCTACGTAGTCAACACCTTACCTCGGTTCTTAATGTGATTACTACCGGGGAGGGGTTGAGAAATCTCAGCCTCTCGGGTGGGACACAGAATACACGACGAAAGGGCCGGAAATGTCTGGCAATGTCACTGATTTTTTTTTTTTTTTGGGGGGGGGGTGCTCTCCCCTCGAGGTACGACACACCAGGGCAAAATAAGGCTTTCAGGCTACGTTACTCTCCTCTAGTTCTTCCCTTCCCTTCTCTCACCTTCCACCCCCTCACAACCAATCACCCTCTCCCTTCCCCACAAAGTAAATTTTGTCCCCAAATTATCCAGAAGTGGTAGTACAAGAATTGTTAACCTCACCTCCTACAGATTTGATTTCTTACCCGTTTGAATTGTATTGTAGTCCAGACATTAACTGTAACTTAAGACTTTTAAACATAATGTTAGTTGTCTGACAATGAATGGTAGGACGAGGGTGTGTGTGTGAGGGTGTGTGTGTGAGGGTGTGGGTGTGGGTGTGAGGAGGGGGGTGTGTGTGTGAGGGTGTGGGTGTGAGGAGGGGGTGTGTGTGTGAGGGTGTGGGTGTGAGGAGGGGGTGTGTGTGTGAGGAGGGGGGAGGTTTGTGGGGAGGGGGCGCTGGAGACAGAACTTTAAATTGGTGAAACGAGGCGGTAGCTGTCCAGGAGACTTATCTGAAACATATTCATTCTTGCAGTTGACAGAACCGCAGCTTAAGATTTCCAGCCCATATGGAGCTTCCTGATCCTCAACTTTCAAAATTTAAATCAAGACTTCTTTCGCCGATAATGCATATATACTCGGATCTTGGAGGTCCATCCCTGACTCGATTTGAAGGCTAATCAACTATTTCGAGGACAGCTGAGAATTTTGCATGGCCCGAAAGTTTTATTTCGAAAGCCCATGTTGTCTCCTCCAAAAATATTTATGTCATATACCTATAAGAAATCTAATATCTAAGTAATTGAAAGCAATCTAT
Source organism: Stichopus chloronotus (assembly GCA_021234535.1). NCBI lineage: Eukaryota > Metazoa > Echinodermata > Holothuroidea > Aspidochirotida > Stichopodidae > Stichopus > Stichopus chloronotus. The sequence continues at coordinate 12,086,197 of CM037850.1, forward strand.
ATGGATCTGAATAAAAAAAAAAAAAATAGCCGACTGACACTGCGCAACGTTCGAGACGTTATTCGGTTTTGCATTTATTTTCATCACACTTTGAAAAGTCAACGGATTATCATTCAGCGATACACTCTGCAACTTCTGATGAAGTCAGCCAGACGCATGTCACTTGGTCTTTAAGCTATAATGATAAGATTACACCACTTTTCCACGACAGCCAAACTGTTCGTTAATGCAAAGTCATGTGCGCCCCTGATTGGATACGGCTTTCAGTGAAGCCTGCGCGACAACCCAGTTACATTTGCATATTCTGTTTGGAACTTTTGAAGAAGGGGCCGCGAACCGAACAGAAAGGTAAAAGGCGCTTTACAATAAGCTATTTACATTAAGAACAACTTCTTCCTTGGATTTAGCATCACACGACTTTGGATACATTCGCGTACCAAAATGTAGCTGTTAATATGAACAAACCTTGCAATGCTATTCACAAAATGTAAGGTTCTATTGTGCAACAATTGTTGTGTTATTCTTCATTGAAAAGCGACAGAACACATTTTCTACTGTTATGTATTTTATGTCAAGATATTCAGAGTAATTTGATAACTCCCAATCAATATAATGTCTGAAATCTAAAATTAAAGTTGAAATCTTTTTGTTCGATGAATAAATTTCCCGTGAACAGGTCGTCACTTTAGGTAACGTTTCGTTATTAGCTCCATTCAATAGCAAATTGAAGCCAAGGAAATTATACTACAACAGAAGTTCAGATTGAAATTTTTACTTCTTACTTTACTATCTAAGCATTACTAACCACTTTTTAATTTTTTGTGGCTTACGTACCATATGCCGTATAGGTCTATCCAAAAAGACAGGATTCCCCCCTCTCCTCGGGATTCCCCTTCACGCAAACACACAAACGCACTGGCGCGTACATATAAACAGTTCTTCCTGACTTAGAAATTTAACTATTCATGTCGGTTTATTTAAATAATAAAATGTTGGTTTCTAAATCGCCAATCATATATTTTTTTTTGATAGAACGTCTTGATCTAGTTTTTATCCGATAGGCTCTTTACAAGTTCTCTTGGTATGTCAACAGACACTTTGGCCCATCCGTCACCCCAAGAACCATGCCCATTACGCAGGCATTGCTCCTTTTTTAGTTTTTGTCTTAACACTAATTAAAGTTATGTTTACAATAACAGGATAGGTCGGGTAGGGAATGTCCAAAAGTAACTCATGTTGACCTCATGTTGAACCCGAAAGAATGTTCAACGGCTCGCAAACGACGGTGATGAAAATTCCACAGCATGTGCCAAAATAACTCACAAACTGAACCTCGGATTCCATGCCAGGCAAGTTTGTTTTGAGGATGGAAAGAAAGTGGAGATACAAACAAAGGTTCACTCATTTAGCTACTAAACATGTACTCTAAAACCAATTGCAAATTCGTCAAAATGTATGGCTTAAAAAATAAGTCTTCAAGTATTGTTCGTAAGTAGTTTCCTTGGATACGACATCAATCTTTATCTTCCCAGGAGATCCGGTGTGGCTTGTGGAGATCGAAACTTTTAAAGAGCCTTTAAAAAAATGAAATGTGAGGGGGAACGCAACAGTCCTGTTTTAAAACTTTACTCTCTTAAGTCTATAGAATACCTTTAAATTTTTGGTAGTCGAAAGCCGCAAAGTTAAACAATGATTTAAGCATGGTATATTTATAAGTCTCTCGATACAAACAATGGCTGCACCATTGTCAAGTTTCACATCCAATAGTTACAAAAAGTGTCAAGATTTTTTAATTTTTGACCGTTGCTTGTACTGGGTGTGTGCATATAAATACAGTACTAATATGAAAAATGTCTGGTCACAAAGTTCCAGAAACCAAATTAAATCATTAATTACTCACTCATTAATGGTCTATTGTATGTGAAACATTGAGATTGTACTATTTTGACAATTTGGCATTGGCATGTGAAGGAAACTTGGCAGGTTTAGAAAAATTTAGTGAATATCATGAAACAACTCAATGAGCCTCTTTAAAGAACTTGTTTTTGTTTCGGAAACTAAATGTACCCGGTATTCACTTTTACAGTTTTACTGAAACCTCCACTGAATTTTTGTAAACTTTACCACTTTTAAACTCTAAACTAGCATGCACCCACTCATTTTATATAAGTATTTTATATATGGAAAAAGTACTGTTTTGGGCAGGCAATTTGCAAAACCTCTGTGAAATAGGCTGACAACTAGATCCGACAAACTAGTGAGTGACCTGTGCTTTTACATTACCTAAAGCTCCTGTATATATATATATATATATATATATATATATATATATATATATATATATATATATATATATATATATATATATATATATATATATATATACACTAGCTGTAGGTTAAAGTTTATATCAACATACTGTTATACTTTTCACTTTATATAGCGTTGTCGTTGTGTAAACTGCTCGAAATTCAACAAAGCTTATATTTTTCTAAGCAATCCTGACGTGGACAAGGATGTATGTGTGGGCGGGGAGAGTTCCCGTGCATCTGATCTATCGGTGAGGTTTAACATGGTTACTTACGACAGGCCATGATTTCACTGCAGCACTACAAGAAAGAAACACAAGATAACCCCCACCTCTCCTTCCAAGGCAGAGTAAATTGGCTCTGCGCCAGATCGCATTTACTCTTCTTCGGTCTCGACGACACCGAGTTTCAACCAGGATGTATCATCCGAAAATACTGACTTTTGTTGACTTTGTGAATACATGTAAACTAATAACAACAGATAGTTGATAAACATTCTTTTCGTAAACTCACAAACATGAAGTACCTGCAGCCAAAATATGTATCCCCTGGATTGAAATTTCCTAGAAAATGTTATTTCTGAGGATGAAGGAATCGGATGATGTTTCAGAGGGATTATATGTTGTCATACGATGTACTCGGACACTAGTTTTTGCAGGGGTTGTTTAAAGAATCCATATGCCTCGTGCGAGTTAGCACTCAAAGAAATTCAGGCCGCATAGGACAACGACGTAAGAAGTCGTAGAACGAAGTAACACTCACTCAGGGAAAATATAGCCGTATCTGACCAACGCAACCACGACGTAAACGATATAGATTTACGAAACTAACGCAAAATACAACCAAATATAATAATGGGTACACAAAAATATACACAAAATGCAAATATATTGAGACTATGAAACCATATATAATGTATGCAGCTACTACAACAATATGTATGGAGTCAATTACAAATCATAGCAGGGAGTCTTTTCTGTAGCAATTCTTTAAATAGTAATATATAAGCAACAATCACACATTAAACAATCTAATACTACTTTTTTTTTTAAATTAACTGGTCAAGGAAGGTGAAAGAATCTGTATGAATAAAGAAGATTAATACTACATGAGCAGCCGATCCTTACATGATATCATACATGATAAGGTTTCATCGAAACAACAAACCCTAACCATGATGGTATGACTCGATATCACTTCAAGTTCTATCATCCAGAAAAGGGTTTTCTCGAGACATGATTTTAGCACATTATGGAAATTCTGTGTGGATTAGGTGAAATTGGACGGGAGACTGGCTATTCATCCAAATAACACCTCCCTGATTCATCATTGTCACCTTATTCCTGTCCAGTGAATCCAGAGAGAGCAGACGACAACTGTCACTTCGATTGAGAAAGTTCACTAGAGTAGACAAAGAGCATGCCCCTAATTACTTTAATTTGGCAGAACTGCATCGTATGATTATCCCCATCCCCGCACCACACCCACCATGGTTTTGTTTACCATGAACAATCTCAAACTTGTTTTCGGCCTGATGATTATATCGATAGGGATATTCATGGCTACACAATTCAAGATCGCGTCAACAGCGTCGGATGAGGGGGCGCTGTATATCAGTAATTGCTTCACATATGCCATTGCAATTCACGTGACTCGGACATTAACTCCTCTGTTGGAACTCTTTGTTCACTGACCTTTGCACTTGCAAGTGAGTTTGACAATGTTTTTAACAACCTATTTGTTGCCCTTCCAAAAAACGTCGTATTGCAAATATTTCATCTCCTCCATGATTAGTTCAGCATTGCATTCGATTGACAAGAAAAGTCAGCTGCATAGAAAATGCATTGGAAAAAGGAATGGGAACAGTTTAACCAAAGTTATTCGCATAGCTATAAGAAAACACATTTGTAAATAGTTTCATTAAAATAAAGATGATCTGAAAACGCCTTGGATTGCAATTAGTAGTGTAATTAAATATGAATTGCTAGAACAAGTAGAGGGCAATTCACGGAGTTGCATATCTCATCGCCAACATGCACATTGATTTCAATACAGTGCCTGCACATGGGAATTTGTAATAGTTTATTGCTAAGTACTTACAAAACCTGAAGTTAATTGGTTTAATAGTTCTAAAGAAATGCTGGAAATAGCAATTTTGGGACAAAATTGGCTTTTTTCCCAAAAAAATCAGCAAATTTGACTCGATTTACCATTACAGTAATATTATGTTGAACAATGTGTTCTCACGTAAGTACTTACAAAACTGTAAGTTAATTGATCTAATACTTCTCAAGATATGCTGAAAATACAAATTTTAGGGCAAAATTGGCTTTTTTTTTCTCAAAAATCAGCAAATTTCACTCTCTTCACTACAAAAGTGATATACCTTGAAATTTGTCCTTCTCAGGTAAGTTTTTGCCTAATTTTGCATTAAATGCTCAAATACTTCTCAAGATATGCTGGAAATATTATACTACCTCAATAGGTTCGACAGATTGAAACAGAGCCGTATATACGGCTCTGGATTGAAATAGTGAAGCACGCCACCTTTTTTTCTTATTTGGACACTAAGTCAATGGCAGGCGCGCTCGACGGGCACCTTGGGGAAAGTTAATATTTTTTGGATTGTCGTAAAGAAGGTGGGATAATTTCACCTTCGGTGACACACTTTTTCGTTGCAATGAATACATATTACTTTGAGGCAATACTGATTCATAAGAAAACGTTCCGACTTTTGTAGGTGGAACTGTCACAAACTTGGAATGATAAATTTCCTTAATAGCGCGTTCGACGGTCACCCCTTTATACTCAATAGTGTCATGTTGTGGAGTCAAGCTATAAAGTTTAAAGCAATATATTGCATGCATCTCGGCTAGGGCTTTCTAGCCTAAACGTTTGGGTGCATTCTGATCATTGTGGTTGCAGTTGTATTACGGCAGAATAGTTCCAGCTAGCAGAATATCTGTGACCCATCTGGGCTTCAGCTGGGCAATATGGTGGCCATATATATGTATCCACATGGGTCCCAGATGAGTGTCATTTGGGCTATATAGGCTACGTTGGCATCATATTACCCAGATGGGACCCAGATAGGCTTCAGTTGCAGTTGAAATAAGGCAGAATAGTATGTTTGGCTAACACTCAAGCAATGTAGGCCTAGGCGAATATCTAAGGCAGTATATTTTACACCCTATTCACATTAAAAACAGTTCGTTTATATTTATTACAACATACTGTAGTCTAGTGTGGTTATAGCCTAGTTAAGTAGAATGCATTTACATAATTATCAACAGTTTGGATAATTTACATTCACACTAGTGTAGTGTTTTTCACTTCGAGCAGTATACTTTTAGCACGTTATCCTTTGAAATTATATTTACAGCTCATCAATTTAACGTAAAGCTCCCTGCTTCCATATGCAATTCTTTTAGATTTTATTTTGAAATGTCCTCACTCCTCAGCTTGTTAAGATTGGTGTAACTTGGTAGCATTTTGTGTTCCTTGAATGCATACTGCTTCACCCAGGGGTTGTCAAGCTGTCACTTAAATTATATTCCACTGATTTTACATCTGTTTTTAAAGCTGAAAACCAGTGTTCCCTCGTGGTCAAATTTGCGAATGACGTAATTGTCACTGGCCTTATATCTGACAATGACAAGTCAAATTATTGGTCTCAAGGAGACTCCTTTGTACCCTAGTGATGGTTCTGCTCAACGTCTAGCAAACCAAGCAAGGAGGTAGGACTTCTGGAGGAAGAGAGCAACAGTGAAAACATTTTGTATCAAAGGAGACAATAGTGAGCAATTTCCTTTATTATTCCTGGGACTCTCATATGTACCTAATCTGTGTTTGGAAATTTCGGGAAAGCAAGATAACAGCTATAAACTGAAACCATATGAAGTCAATCAGTGCACTCTGATCAACATTTACTGCGCTATTATTCAGAATATATACTTATGTTCTAAGCAACTGTCTGGTGTCAGAAATTTATGCGTCACAGTTTGATATGTCGGAAGAATTATTGGAGCCTTCCTTCTCTGGAGTCGATCACTCCCGAAGAACAGAAATGATTATTTCGTCTCTGCTGCCATCTCTTTTCATGACATCGCCGATTACCATGAGGAAAAAAAACGTTTTACATCCAGCCGTCTTCCCAGTTGCCCTGAAACTGTAAAACCATGGTCTCTAGTTTTGGGTCCTAGCTTCTACAGCCTTTTTCGGTCTGTTAAATTGTCATCCTTATACATATCACATTTTTGTATGTCTTAATTTTTTTTTTTTTTTTTTATGTATCTGAATTTATTTTGTACACTTTCACTTTTACAGAACTTTCAGTTTCCATGTACAGTACTACGTTTAATCACTAATTCCTTGTTAAAGATCGAAATCTGTGCAATGGTGTGTGTCAGTTAGTATATTTATGTATGTGTCGCGTTGACTTGTCAACACGATGTCCCAAGGAAGGGAGGGTGCTTCTACTTCAGAGTTGGTGTGTAAATAGGCAGTTTTTAGGAGATTATCCCAATTTTTTTTTCCGTAAAGAAGTCAAAGCTACCAAAGGTTATTTCAAGTCCCAAGTGCTGAAAATGAACACCATTTTAAGCAAGAATTCTTAAATGAATGTTTTGCTGGAAATTTCTTGCTGGAACTGTAAAAAAACCTGTAAACCCTCAAGTAATTATTGAGATAACTTTAGAGATGCTATATAGAAAACCCATAGACACCCCACTTTTCTATAGTTTCTACTGAGTTTCTGTAGAGTCTCTATAAATTTTTTACAGAGCTGTTCTTAAGAAACTCGATAGGATTCTATAGAGTGCTCTATAGGATTTTCTATTAAATGCTATAGAAAATCGTGCAAATCTATAGTTTCTATATACTTTCTATAGCAAGTTATACGCTTTCTTTAGAAACTGTATGAGATTTTCTAACGAAAATCCTATAGACAACGACTTTTCTGTAGAGTTTCTTTAGAGTTCCTATAGAGTTTCTTTAGTGTCTCTTTAGTGTTTCTGTAGATTGGTCTGTGGGGTTTTCTGATAGAGATTCTATAGAAAATATTATATAGTTTCTATATTTTTTTTTATAGAATTCAATAGAAACTGATGTCTAAAGGCTAGAAGACCTGGATACGGCATTGTGTTTTATCGGTTTGGACCAAACAATGCATCAGATTTTATCTTCACACCACTGAAAAGTTGGATCCGTTCTTCTGAAAAGATAATCGGTGCAAAACAAAAACATGCAAGACAAATCAAATATTTCTATGTAGCACATACTTTATATTATTCTTCCAAGAACATCAACGCGTCTAGATTCAATTTTTAGAAGAAACAAAATAACAGCAAAATCCATGATGATTGAGTGTACATAAAACCATATAGGACAAAGAAATGGGACCAGGAAATCCACATACAGTAGAACCAAGAAATTTAAGATCAACATTTGTCAACATTCAACACTAATAGAAGTTCTATGGTTATTTTAATCATTTGAAATCTTAATTCAAGATAAATGTCCTCTCCAAGGTCAAAGTATGAAACTTTCTTGAAGGAGCAAACTCCTCGGACCTTTCTGTTGTTATCGATAACAACATTGCAATCATCCATAGACCTACTTTGTTGATAGGAGAACTATCTGAAACGCAACCTGTGACGTCATTACGAAATTGACAGTTGAACTTTTCAAAAGTTGCTAATTGTAATGTCCATCGATGATACATATGGGTGTTTCTTCTGGTGCTTCTAACTACATCTTAAATCTAGACTTCATTCCAATAAATTCTATTCTTTAGAAATTTGTGTTTGATAATTGATGACCTGTTTTTGACATGATAAAGATATTGTTTTATGTAATGTAATTGTCATGTCATCCATTGTTTTGTCTGATATATCCCTCATTTTTTCACTATTTTTTTTTCTTAGAATATTGCCGGCTAAGCTCTGTGATAAACACGCAACTGCCGATACGTGTTTTACCAGAAGATAATTTTGTTTCATTTATTTTGTTTCTTTACTTTCAGGTAACAAAAGAAGTTAAAACTAGCAAATGCTGGAAATGCTGGGTCAAGATGAAAAGTTTTGACGTATTCGTGACACTCGTGTGTTTCCAGAGTAGACAAAGGGGAAGCCTTACAGCTGATAAGGAATCCGGTTTGGATTGAAAAGCTTTCTTTTCCGAAAGTAAGTTTTTTTTAGAGTTAGAATCCATCAAAATTGAAAAGTATTCACAACTTTTGTGACTGAAGATCATCTAATGTTAGGATCCACAACAGTGGCAGAACTATTGTACAGTCATGGGATCTTCCCCCCGGAAGACATATGAAATAGGCTATAGGCGAATATTTCAGCTTTTCACAAGAAATAAAAGAAGGATAGAAGAACATAAAAGGCAAAAGAAATTGGAAGAGAAGGTGAAGAAAATGCAAGCTCAGTAAGTCAGGGCCCTCTGCATCCAGGAAATGATAATGGTTCTGCCCATATTCATCCTTTAAATTTCAAGCAAGTACAGTTTTCATTGTGAAATGTGCAAATTTTAGCAGAAAACTCCCAATAATGCTATTTCCTGGAGATTACTTGCTGAGCTTAAGAAGCGTGATTACCGTCTGTCTGTATTTGTTTGTAACTTTTCTGGTGCACTTCGCTCCAACAAATGTTGAGGCTCCTCTAAGGGATGTCTTCCCACAATTCACTACTAATCCAACGTAATTCAAGGTGGGCCAATGCAACAAAGACATACTGTATTTTTGTATCACCCTGTGTCACACTTGCTGTAGTCCTCTCTTTCGTATCCCAGTCCCATTAAGAGAAAACTCTACCTACGCTTCTGGTGGTGCACCTCGAGTCCCTTAAATTGTGGACATTAGTTTAATTTTTACGGCATTTTCTTTTTCAATTTTTCCTGGTTAGCATGGTTATGATGGTATGTCCATGATTTCTTCTCTCGTTTTTTGCCACATTGTAAAATCTTCAATCGAGCACTGCATAACCGCATGTTCCGCTGATGTCAGCAACCTAACCTTTTGTTTGCAAGGCAGTGACGTAGCTAGAGATTGGGGGCCTGAGGGGGGGGGGGGGGGCAGGTGACCCCAAATGGTAGACTTCCCACTGACTTGTGGGAACAATGTATCGATATTTTGGAAATGAGTATATTTTTGCAACATAGCCCCCCCCCCCCCTCATTCAAGTGTTAGGTTCTTTAAATTATAATTTTGGCTACGTTTGTTGCAGGGATTGGGGTTTCCATAATAGAGAGGGAAGTGTTTTTCTTACTCTTTGTGGTACACCAAAGCCTGCACTATCATATCACATCATCCGAAGCTAACCTTCAAGGTAAATGAGTCTTAAGAAAGTTTTCACAATGCGGCCTTACTTGCATTATTGACTCAAAAACTTTTGATCGGAGTTATCGCAAACAGTAGGCTACTCCTATTGTATAGGCCGGAAACACAAGGGAAAAAGATCTGATTCTCGTTTCTTACAATAGTCGGGAAACTAAGCCTAGGTCTTCTCACCTGGATATCTGTTATCTAACTGACACGAGATGTCGATATCAGGACCAAAACAAGGAAGCATTTAGGAGAATATATTGCTGAATACGTCACTTTATTTCAAGCTTACTGACAGTAAACAGTTTTGGTGTACTTTAAATATTTTCGAAAGTCAGTATTTTAGGAAACAAATAAATACTGCACATATTGAAATTTACATAATTTCTTATCAAGATAATGTTTGTTTCTTGTCTTCTGTACCCACCTGGGGCAATGGCTTACAACGTCCGTCTCATTGAAAAAGTAATAAAATAATTTTGTTTTAACTACGTAGCGTTATGTACAACTGAAACACAATGAGACATTACTACGTACCAAGCAAAAAGTGGTCTAAAAATCCAGGGTTGCCCTACGAAATATTTAATCTAACAACTGAAAAAAGAAAACTAATTAATGAAAGGAAGCTATTTAATTCTCATGAAAATCACTGTTGACATTGTGAATCTTGAGGTTTCATGCCTTCAAAATACAAATATATTCAAAATACTTACAGCGCAAATTATACCCCCTTATACTCACAAAAGAATTTCAGTTCATCTTTGAGAAGGATACGTATGTGTGGATAGAAATGGGGAGGGTTAAGGAGTTTAAAAGAGATGATCATGGGTTCTTGAGTTAATACTAGCTTTTTGTTCAGCTGGGAGTCTTGTGTCCAGTCAAGCACATCAGAGGTTATTAATAACATCTCACTGTAAATCAATGTAAATTACTTGTTACATCATTATGACTTGAGTATTTTTTTTTTTGGTTAGAAAAATCCTGTTTATCACCTACAATTACTTCTTTAAATGCTGTGGAAAATTAAATAAATGGAATAAAAGAATAAATAACTACTGATGATGAACAGCTGTTCATCATGGATAAGCTTAGGGTGTAGAGGACAGATTCCGCACGTTGTAATTAACAATTCATGTCAAAATTGTAAGTGTACTCACTGTACTGTAACTATTACAAAATTGTTGCAATCTTTTAAGTTGGAATCATAACACATATTATCTTCTAGTATCTTTACAATTCCTGCACTTTGACTTTCGTAAGAGAGTCACTCCAAAAGGAGTAATAATTAACCTGAGACAATGCTCTCTGCTATAAGTGAATGAAATATCAATGTCTTCGATTATCATCTCCTGGATACATTGTTGCATGTACTACTGGATTGAATCTTCTGAAATCTCTGACAAGTTTGGCACATTGTTCATTTCCTGTCTCCGTCAGAGCATATTCAAGTCTGGAGACATTTGATGCTGATATCACATATTTCTCGGTGAGCATCTCCATCAACAAGTTTCCTGGTTTTCTATGCTTCTCAATACTGGAAATTACGTCTTCAGGTAGTTGGAAAATGTTGGCCAGTTGGACAGACTGCTCTGCATCAAGATTTTCTGACAACTTCTTCAACAGCTCTGTGAAAGATTTCACAGTGACTGCAAAGCCAATTAAGAGAAAAAGAAATATATTAAGCAGATGAATTATGAAGCAATGAACTATATTACATAAAAAACGACTCTGCTCTGCGAAGATATTTTCACCTGTGCTTTACGTTTTAAATATTTGAGAATGTGATTATACATGATCAGAAATTTATTATTGAAACAGTGTTTGGACATCAAAATAATAATACTAATAATAACAATAAGGCACGCCTAGCTTGACAGTATAATTTCCGATTACTGAATTTTCATTTAGTGTTTATCCCGTAACCATAATCTGACAAAACATTAACATATCAGCTACAATTGAGTTGAGATGCTGGAATCGATCTTTTTTATTTTTTGTTGCATTACAAACATAAAAATCGCAACAAAACACATCGAGATCACATACGGTTTGGGACTAATTCCTGAAAGGGAGACTTAGCTGGCTCAAAACGATACATGTCCTCCACCTAAAACAAAAGCAAATATGCAGAATTTTTTAAAGTTTTGTAATCTTGTCAATATATGATATTTATATGATACAATTTTTATACATTATCTTGTTTCATTCCATGTTTCAAATGCTTTGAAACTCACAAAGGAAACTTGAGAAGCATGTTGTGCTTCGTAATATAATAATGCACGGAAAGGAAGTTACACATTTTGATATGGAATACTGAGTGTAAAATAGTAATTTCAGTCACATCAGGTCAAATCAAAGCACAAATGTGATACATTCTAATAAAGAGAAAAGTGAAATTATATATCGCTAACATTATATGAAAGTCTTATAAAGTTAACACACTTTAAAGTGAATGTTAAGCTGAAACAGAATCTTTCTGGAGACACCATATCTTGATTCTATGTCCAAATCGACATTATCTGTATTGCCCTCAGTATAAAGATGGAACGTGACTTTGTGTCTATTCAGCAGCCAGAAAGAATTCACATCAACTTCCTTAAAAGGTAAACAAAGAGATTTAAAACAAAATGAAACTGTCAGTCAAGAAAAAAGCATTAGAAAAATAAGTCATGAAATTACAATTGCGAAAAAGGACATACACTGTCTACTAAATAACCATCCAACATCACTAGCCTAGAATGCTAGAATCTAAGATGACTGCCATTAAGTTAAAAACAGTCCCTCAAGGATATGAGTGGACTGAGCTTCATCCACTATAAAAGGCATTTTTTTTATAAAAGACTTTACCAATGACTATGTGTTTTTGTTTAATAGTTAAATTTCATATTGCACTTGAGTAAGACAAGAAAGTATTCAGTGCTAAAGTAACAAACAGACACACCCTATAATATACAGACTGTGCAACATCATCAGTGGTAAATCAAAATCACTCAAATTTAATGAAAAATGATGTTCCAATTAACGCAACTGAATAACTACTCAAAAAAAAAAATAAGACCACTCTTAGTATTGTTTACTATGCCACACAGTACAATTAAAATGCAGCATAAATTTTAATACAATGCAAAATGGTTCTTACTGAACACATCTGTGAGAATCATATAATGAAGATTGCCAGCAATGAATCAATTTTCTACCATTGTGTGATTGTCAATCACCGTTTTCACCAATACAAGTATGAATAATGTTCATAATGAATGTGAATGTTAACTTACGAATTTTTTTGGAGTTATGATCCACTGAGAAGTGCTACTGCTAATATTGACAGGTAAAATTGATCCCATAGTTTTGACTTGAAAAGACACTGGATCGTGAAGGACAATGCCCTTGTTGTTGTAAACTTCTTCATGGACAAGACACTGAGAATATCACATATTAAAGAATGTGAATGACAAAATAGGATCAAGATAACACTTAAGTACTTTTCCTTCGACATGTTCCAATGTACTGTAGTCCTTAAGAGAATAAAATAGAGGGTAAGAGGGTAAAATATATTCCACATACTACAATATTCCATGTATTTATAGCATGGCCTCATTTGATGTCTACATTTCTAGTCATATGTTTCTGGGGTAATAAAGTAATAGGAATATCACAACTTCAACATAAGGGATAACATTTTACGTACTTTCACCGAAGCAGAGACACTTAATAAGTCTCACCATAAGTCTAATCAATTGAGTTGTACAGCATATATCAGGTCCAGCTGAAAACAAACAGCAAAAAAATGCCAGTATCTTGAAAGCTCATGGGAACAAGGGATAAAGATGGTATATATATATACATACGTCAAGTTCCAAGCTGTAATCGTTGTAAAACCAAAGGGAGATTGTCAAGTTATCCATAGGATTAGAAGTTCTCTTCATGATTGGAATCACGCAAATATTCTTTCTCATCTTTTGTTGGAAAGGAATGTGCGGACCAATGAGACTGCATGGCCTATGAAGTTCAACTTGGAGACTATTGCTATTCATTGAGCAGCTGAAATATTTTCTTTCTAGGCTCCATTTTATCTTTTTATCTGCAGGATGGAAAGAGAATTTATATATATTACGTTCTTCATCAACCTACTTGACAGTGCAATTGAACTGCATCAGTAATTCAATTTACCCACTGCTACAGTGGACAGTACTGATCCGCTCAGTATATGTCCTACAAGACACATTAAAAGTGAGAGTAATAATTCATACTGTACCAACTCACTGATAACACAAGCAAAGTAGCTTATGGACAAAGTACAATATAAGCCTTCCTATACAAATTTATGCACATGAAATACTGAAGTATAGCCTCAGTGACGAGCAGCAAAGGTTGGCAAACTTGCACAAGTATGCAATCTATAAATGCAACTTGAGTTACTTTAAACTCGGACAGTAAAAACTGTAATACCAGGGTATACTTCCGCAACACCTTTTGTTGCATTATAGATAGGCCTAGACTCGTTATCTCTCCTCTTGATAAAAACAACAAATAATTTAAAGAATTAGAAGGACACGAAATGAAAGGGAAGGACTCTGATTGACCTATGCACTGTGTAATTGGAGGTGCAACTTATGTAGAACGCCTACATATTCTGTGTACGATCATACGGCAACCTGCACTTGTGCTGTGGATATGTCGGTAGCAGTCTGAAGCCAGCAAAGGATTCATTTCAGCACGGAATGCGGATCCTGTGCGGAAATCCTGTGCTGAACGTATGCTCTGGAATCATACACCGGTGGGCTAGTGAACTGGAATTCTCTGCTAGCTTCAGGCTGGTAGTGGAAATGAACTGGATCAATCATACAAATCCCTAATTTACTCTGCGTGGACATCAGTGATACCTCGCGTGGGACCCAGTGCCACACTGATGTAAAATTTAAAGCATGTTGCAAACAGGCTAACATGGTGATCAGCACTTAACAGAGTATATCTGCGTAACTTCAGATTCTTGAATCCGCAGTCAATGTGCAATTATGAAGATGCATATAACGCAAGAATGCTTCAGGTGGGCACTAACGTAGATGAAAAAGAGAAAGCACATGACAAGCTGAATAAATCTACAAATCGAAGTTATGGGCTTTGATGCATGACTGACCTTTTTGAGGTATCCCATAGTAAACATCCAGGCTTGTCTGATTACGGGTGATGAAGGCACAGTGTGGGATAGTCATGATGACATGTTTGTGAAGAACAAGATTCTTTGGACCAAAACTTACAAATGGAGTTAGTCTCAGACTCCTGTTTGATATTGGCCCTTCAATACCAGACTCACATGAAATGCTGAGACTAACAATCCGTTCAGACCTTAATGCACCGGCTGGCACAAGTAGATGAATACCAGCAATTGTCATTTCACCACCAAGTCCATCAATGTACTGCTCCTTGCATACATTAGACCCAGGGAGGAGAGGAAGCCTCTCTGCAGGTTAAGTAAAGGTTGCATTTGAAAAGTAATTTCAGTAATGAGTATGCATGTAGTAAATGTATCACACAGACTTATATAACAGACTTTGCACCACATCACCTTATCTCCTCAATAAATGCTTGTCACTCCATTAAAATGGTCTTTATTTGAATATTTTCACTGATTGCTACAATTTATGCCTATAGCTTGGTATAATAGATTCATCATATGGTAAGATACATCTACTTGATTTTGTAGTGGACCTTACCGATGCATTCCTTCCAAAAGTAATAAACATTAACTTAAACTGGTCATCTTGGTACAATCTCACCCTCTTCATAGAGTTCTATCAATTATATGATTGGATGCAACTTTATCACTTCCTAAAACCAGAATGCCAAAATGCATTGTGGTTTCGATGGTTCTGAATAATGAAATGTTATCTCTTTTCTTTGTGCACGGGTAAATCTGAATATATTGGCAAAATATAATTTTGTGTTGATCATGGAAATCATTGCACATCTACTTTATATTAGGTATAATATTCATCCCAAGGTTCCTGTCTCAAAATATTATGTTAACAAGGTATTTGAGTTTCATTTCTGCTTCATTTATCAAAAGACATCATGTTAATGAGGTTTGAGGTTTTGACTCTAGTTACTCAGATGACCTTGACCCCCACTGAAAACAGTAAGGTTGCCTCCTGTGATGAAAATACATCTACATTTGAAGTATGACATTCAGCAAAGTTTCCTACTTGAAGATATTGTGTTAAGGTGATTTTCAGGGTTCGACCACAGGTGACCCCTTTAAAACAATTCAGTTCTTCCTTTGATCAATAAATCCATCTACAAAGTATGATATCTATCAATGGCAAAATCTAATCTGTGACACCCTCCGGGCTGTGGTATGGTTAGGATATCTTAAACAATGTACTGTGTCAGGCCTAACATACGTATTAACGTTAATCGTTAGCGTTGTACTATCGATAACTTCGGCAAACTCGTTAATGAAATATTTTAGTATCTTCGCCTGATTTCCTTCTGAATCTTTCCACAAACTAACTGAATAGATACATTTCAACCACGCATCTCGTTAGAATTGGTCTAATATGGCCATGAATCCCACAAATATGGGCAAAACACTTCATCTTCCTCCAGGAGCTCTGCTTTTTATGTTGACAAATCAATGTTTACATCCTGTATTACATTCCTTTTCCTTTGACCCAACTGCATCTACACACCAAGTATGACATGCATCAAAGTTTCCCATCTCAAGATATTGTGTTAACAATGTTTTTGGGGTCTGACCTCCAGTGACCTCAAATGACCTTTGCCCCCACCAAAAATGATAGGGTTCTTCCTCTGGCAATAACACATCTACATACCCACTGTGACATTCATCCAAGTTTCCTATCTCAAGATATCGTGTTAACAAAGTTTTCAGGGTCTCACCCCTGTTGACCTCAAATGACCTTTGACCCCCACCAAAAACAATAGGCTTCTTCCCCTGATGATAGTGCATCTACACATAAAGTATGACATTAAACCAAGTTTCCTATCTCAAGATATTGTGTTAACAAGGTTTTCAGAGTTTGAGCCCTGGTGACCCCAAATGACCTTTGACCCCCACCAAAAATAATAGGGTTCTTCCTCTCACTATGGGGCATCCATGTACCAAGTTTGAAAACACTCAGACCTTCCCTTCTTCAGATATCGTGTTAACAAGCTAAGTGTCACACACACACACATCCACACACACACGCACACACACGCATACATACACGCTATTGTGAATGCATAGGTTTCTCTTTCATCGAAACCAAAAACATTTCTAATGTATATTCTTTGAGTATTTGTAAAATTGTGCCAAGTATTTGTAATTTTGTAAAATTACTACTGCAGTTTTCACCCAGTTGTAGATACTGTATTAGTAGCATTTACCATGTTCACCCTTGGCAAGCAGCAATATTCTTCTCCCCAAGTCTAGTTTACCATGGGACAACTTCAGTGCTCGCTGTACATCCAGTCTTTTATATCCTTCATTGGTCAGTGTTCTGGCATTTAAGGATAGCCTGAAGTCTTTTTCTCGAAGATCTTTCTCATTAGCCTGTGAAATAATAAAAAAATCAAGCAATTTATGATATTCCTGGATCACAGACAACAAGCGAACAGAAAAACTGGCTTGTGAATGAGTGGATGAGTAATACTCATTGGGGAGGGGGGCTAAGGGGAAGGGGTGTAACAGCAGTCCGGTACTTTTTGGGGGGGTGAAATCGACTCATCGTCCCTGTTTTTAGCCACCGCACTGGGGGTGGGGTTATAGGAGAGGGGATTCCCATGGCTAAAGTCAGGATTTCAAATCAGTCTGTCCACAGATAGGCCTATGTGGCATGAGGAGAGGTCTAAGGGGATAGGGACTCCCCTCTTCTTTGCCTAAAAGAGATCATATATTACCATTTTTCAGTTTGCCAATCATGATGCAAAATTGACTTTGACACCTGTACCAATAAACCTAAAATAAAATATAACCAGAATGCACACATGCATTGTGGTTTCGATCATTCAATTACGAGCATTTTTTTTTTTACTGAATGTGACACTAAGCATTAAGTATGTGTCAAACGCTACCTATGCTTTGTATGGCATATGAGATCTACAGTATACAAGCTTCCTTTATTGAGATCATGTCTGCAACGTTTTTTATAATTTGACAACACAATTTGAATTCAACTTCACCAAGAAAATGAAATTCTTGTGTTCTTAATGAGATACACCTACATTCTCTGCCCAAGTTTTCCTTCATGGATATCGTGTGTGCAATATGTCACAATTTTACCCCCTAATGACCACAAATGACCTTTGCCCTCAACCGAAGTCAAAACTGATCTTATACTCAATGTGGTACATTTGCATACCACATATGGCATTTGTCCAGGTGTCCCTTCTTGATCAAGACATAGTGTTTTCAATGTTTTTACAATCTGACCCTCCTTGACCCCAAAGGACCTCTGACCTAAAACAAAATCAATAGGGTTGTTGCACTCAAATAACAGTTGGCTTCCACCAAAATGAATAGGGATATTTTATTCAATGTAGTGCACCATCATATAATTTATGACATTTGTCCAAGCTTCCCTTCTTGAAACATTGTGTTTACAATGTTTGCACAATTTGACCCCTGTTGACCTCAAATGACCTATGACCTCAACCAAAGTCAATAGGCATCTTATACTCAATGTGGCACACTAGCATTCCACATGTGACATTTATCCAAACTTCCCTTCTTGATATATCATGTTTACTAGGTATACGCGATTTGGCACGTTGAAACCAAATGGCCGTTGACCTACACAGAAAACAATAGGGTTCTTTTACTTAATGTGCAATGGTACACATATGAACTGCAAAAGAGAACTGTCCAAGCTTCCTATCTTGAGATATTCTGTTAACAAGGTTTTCACGATTTGATCCCTGTTAACCTCAAATGATTTTTAACCTCCACCAAAATCAATACAGATTAATATATATATGATCAATATGTTACACAAACATATTAAATCTGAAATTTGTCCAAGCTTCCATTCTTGAGATACATGTTTACAAGGTTTTCATGGTTTGGCATCTGTTGACACCAACCATCTGTTCTTCAAGTGTAACCAATGTGTGGTACACCTATGTACTTAGTATGAAATCTGTTCAAGCTTCCCTTCGTGAGATATCCTGTTGGGATACAGTTGGATTGAGATGATCCAAGAATCATAATCATGAGTTATGTGTCCCATTTCATTGTAACAGTTGGCTAATTGTGGGGGAAGGGTGTACAACATACACCAGACCCCACTTTTTTACTTGTTGATAATGACCCACTTTAACCTTGAAACTGCAAATGAAAATTGGGGTAGGCGGTTGAAGATTATCTAATGAAAGGAAATGACACAGAACCCAATTTGGATTTTGAAAAATGAAAATGACATATTTTTTAATAGTAGAACTGGCATCCTTTTAAGTAATAGAATTGACATACTTTTAAATAGTAATATGACAGGACATTGGTTCGAACTAAGAACAGCTTTTGTTGGCATTAACAACCAATGCTTTTTGGGAACTTTTTTTCAATTCAGCATTGAGGTTGGAAAAAAATGAGGAACATTGTTTCTAGCATCTATGACATCATTAATATCCAAGGTTTTGATTAACTTTGCGAGGGTAATTTGTATTGGCAATACGTACTGTGTGAAATAAATATGTCAACCGTTCTGCTGCAGATTCCACCCCCTAGCCGCATTATCCCACATAGTCCTATACTGCATATAAGCAACTGTTGCATGTAATGCCATTCAAAATCATGCATCAAATCAATGATTTCACACCTTTATGAACGCCCTAATTCAATTGTGCTTTTAATCTGTTTTGTCTTAGATTATAAAGTCAAAAAAAGATCACACTTGTAAAGCTTGGAAGCTTCCCCGTCTCCCAAAAGTCTCCCCAAACTCCGCTGCCAACCTATCGTCCCTCCCTCCCCTCTTTGTTTTTCTTCCTCTTCTTTGTTTTTCAACATCATCTATCGAGTCCCCAGACTTTCTGTGGGGGCAATCATCCCCCTACCCCCCTCCCCCTTACTGACTAGGCCACTGGGGTGTCCACCAACCCTTTGCAAAATTTTTGCTCACATAGCATGGTCTACTTTTGATGCTAGATTTTGAACACATCTCCAGAATTTCTACTTTCAGTGACTAGTTATTTTGTGATCTTGTTTGATAAAACATTCTTAGACCTTACCACATGCAGTGATTCAGAATGAAAATGTGAGATGTTGGTGCACAGTACTGGAAAGATCAACAAACCACATTGCCCCCCCCCCCCCCCCCTCTGTCACAGGGAAGAAATGACACTTGATATTTTAGCCTATGCTCCTGTTATGTACATCCTGAGCTATGGCTAGAGTCTTATCTTCTTTTTTTTTTAAGGGGGCATGTGAAGGTCTCTGATTCTCACTGGCAGGATTTTTTTCCAACTGAGTGCATTTTGGACATAAACAATACCTTTTATCCAGACAGGATGCAGAAGGTTATGAAGGAGGAAGTGCAGTCTTCACAAAAACGCCACTATCAGTTTTGGCGGAACATAACAAGAAACGTTTGGCTTTTCAAAATCCCCAAGATGGTCAGAAATGCCACTGCCTAGTCAATACTTGAGCTGCATGTACCTAGCGGTGAACATGCTAAAAGAACCCAGTCAAAACTCTCTGTTTAAGTGAAAGGTCTTACACGATGGCCCTCTGGGAGAAATGTGTAATAATTATCCAGATTTTATTCTCAGTCCAAAGGAGATAGGAGTTAAGGTAAGTAATAAAAGAAAATGCAAATGGAGAGTTTATTTAAAAACAAAGGAACTTAACCGTCCCACGACCCGCCACAGAAACTAATAGAGAGAGGGAGGGTGGGTTAATTTAATAATCATTTCATGACATACCTCTCTATTGTTCTCTTGATCCATCTTACTGTCATTGACCTTCTCTTTCTTTGTTGCATCAATGTAATCCAAGACATGCCATCCAATTTTATTCAGGTGACAGGCCTGTAATCCTTGATATAGGCCAAACACTTTGTCTGGCATGATGAGTTCTCTTTCATCTAATATTTTAACCAGTTGCATTCCAGGTTTTGGATCATTCAGAATGGCATCCCTTTCAGCTGGTGTTAGTTCAAAGACTGTGGCAAGCTTTTCACAGTGTTCCCTCTCCAGAAGATTTGATAAAGTCATCTTCAAGTCTCTATACTGACGTAAATCTGAAATTACAAAGTTGCAACACCCAATGATGACATGAGGCCATGCCTATTTGTAGGCAAACAAACCTTTGCAGTGAATATGAAAATCTCCCCAAATAATAAAAACATCATAGCAGAAAGCATTTTTAATAGAGATTTGCACACTGTTAGAGTACTACAAAACATACTTTACAGGTAGCATCAGAGAAACTTGAGTCATGTTTGACAAACGTTACCTTCAATATTTAAAACTGTTCAATACACAATGGTTATAATTCACATCCTTACAAGAACATTATCTTCAATAGTTGATACTCTGTTCAATACATAATGTTTATAATTCACTTCCTTAAAAGACAGAAAATGAAGTTACCATAATTTTTCAGCATTAGGTAAACATTCTTTTGAAAGATTCATGAAACATGGAAGTTTCCTTAGAAAACAACAGCTTTTGCAGTCAATTAACTTTCATGGGTGAGTGAAAACTTGATGCTATTGAAAGGTTTACATAACCTCAGAAAATTTGGGTGGGTGCAGATATGTAAACAAAAGATTGGTTTTATTTTGTGTTCAACAATTGGATTGTCACAACTGCAATAGGGTTTTGCCAGTAAATGTTCATATTTTGACAGAGGGGAAAGTTGTAACTGTAGACACCTGGGTAAACTAATGAGCAGAACGGTTAAACTACTACAACTTTGTAATGCAATCATTTCATGTTGCAGTTTTTAGAATCTCAAATAAATACCTTTGGTTAATTCCCGGTTTAATGTGTCTTGGGTTTCTCTAGAGAGAAGAATATTTTTTACCTGAAAGAAACAAACCACAAATTCAAAACTGTAACTTTTGTTATCTTAATATCGCAATGGTTTTGGTACAAATTTCAATGACCAAAATAATTTCCCAGCAGAATATCAGTAATAGGTAAAGTTTCATGGGAAATAATCATGATTCATTTTTCTTTTGTTCTTAAAAGGAAGCAATGTCTTATCAATTTCTCAATCTCATTGATGTTGTTGACATCAAACATTAGTCACTGCACTGGAGGTTTATCAGTAGATTGTGACAGTGACTGGAGTCAACTCCTGATATGAAACGAAAACTGGTTGAATACCTTAGACTGAAGGATCAGAGCTATCTTATTCTTTTCTCCTTGAGATACTCCTAACTTGACATCAATTATTTCACCAAATCTTTCTTTGCTTCTTTTGAGTCTAAACTGGATAGAGACCCTGCTGGCGGCACAAAGGTGATCAATATCTACAAGCTGTTATAGAAAGGAAATAATTGAGGATCAAGAAGGGTAATGTTTGAATCTTTGTTAACTTAAAGGAAATTGCAATGGAAAATCTGAACATACAGACTTTGAGTTACAAATAGAGTTACATATTACAAGAGTTACAAGTTACAAATAGAACAATTCATGAAGGGCAACAAGATTGCCTGAATATACTTTACTTGCTCCAATGTCAGCATGTATCACTATGATAACTATTGTATGTTTATTATTATTTTAGACATGCAACACATTCACATGTTAAACTAGAGCACCATTGGTGCAGAGGCTCATACCTCAAAATCCTGAAGGTACCATTTACGTATCATTATGTCAAATCATAGGCACCTCTGAGTATCATTATACCTAATCATCAACATTGTACAAGAGAATCTGTAGGACTGCACAATTTTCAGAATTTCATAAACTTGTGCTCCAACAGTGCATAAGTTTGATCTTTGTCAATAAATTAAAGTTGTAAAAATTTTAATGGGTACTACCAAAAAAACAATGCTTATAATCAGCATCAATATTCACGTCCAATAATTATGGAAACTGTCAACTTTTACTCATTTTTCTTATTGGTTTGTACTGGCTATGGGTATATGAATTGGTACTAATGTGGAAAAGTAAATGGTCACGAGTTTTCCAAAACCAATTTAAATCATTAGCAACTCACTCATTAGTGGTCATTTACATGTGACTCATAATGGGCCGTCTTAGTTGAATTTTGATCAGTTACTAAAAGTGGTATATTTTGTGAAGACTAACTGAAGTTCACGGAACAACTCAAAGTGCCCCTTTAAGTCCATATACTGGTCAATACACCTAAGGGCAATACCGAGTTTCAGTTAGCATACCAACTAACACTGTCCAATTACTCAATTATCATTCATGCACGATAGGGATATTTGAGATGTGTAGGACAGTTTAAAGGGGCACTTTAATGGGAGAAGGAGAAGCAATTTGCAGAATTTCATAAAATGGGCCATTGGGCCCACATGGGGTCTTGGACTACCAATTCCTGAACACCCTGAAGGGACCAATAATTGAGTATCATTGTGACAAACCGTCAACATAGTACAACATAATCTGTAGGAGAAGAAGCATTTTATAGAATTTCCTAAAATGGACCATAGGGTCCACATGGGACCTTGGACCAAAAATTCCTGAACACCCTAAATGGTCCACCACCTATGGAACATTGTGTCCAAGTTTCAGACAAATCCATGAAAGCATGACCGAGGAGAAGCATTTTGAACAATTGTGAACAGATAGATGGATGGATGGATGGATGGATGGATGGATGGATGGATGGATAGATAGATAGATTAGATAGATTGATTAGATAGATAGATAGATTGATTAGACAGATAGATTGATTAGACAGATAGATTAGACTAGATTAGATTAGACTAGATTAGATTAGACTAGATTAGACTAGATTAGATTAGACTAGATTAGATTAGACTAGATTAGACTAGATTAGATTAGACTAGATTAGACTAGATTAGACTAGATTAGATTAGACTAGATTAGATTAGACTAGATTAGATTAGACTAGATTAGACTAGACTAGATTAGACTAGACTAGATTAGACTAGATTAGACTAGACTAGATTAGACTAGACTAGATTAGACTAGATTAGACTAGACTAGATTAGACTAGATTAGACTAGACTAGATTAGACTAGATTAGACTAGATTAGATTAGACCAGATTAGACTAGATTAGCTTAGACTAGATTAGATTAGACTAGATTAGCTTAGACTAGATTAGATTAGACTAGATTAGACTAGACTAGACTAGATTAGACTAGACTAGACTAGATTAGACTAGACTAGATTAGACTAGACTAGATTAGACTAGATTAGACTAGATTAGACTAGATTCGACTAGATTCGATTCGATTAGATAGATAGATAGACAGACAGACAGACAGATAGATAGACAGATAGAGAGATAGATGCTGCACCATTACAATAGCTCACACCAGCTAGCTGGTATGAGCTAAAAAACTTGAACATATCTTCTCCCCCTCTTGTGTGGTTGCAGCGTTCGCTTTGTACATATCACTTCTATACTTGTCTACATCCAAATAAGTCCAATCGACATGTATGACAGAACATTTTGGTTTGATACTAATGATGCAAGTTTTCGAAACACTTGCACACAAATTCTGTGTAATTATATAGACACTTTGTACTACAGCACTCAGCATGGGTCACCCCACACATAATGTTACAACAATTAATGGAAAAGATTGCAATTATGCATTGTTGTAATGAATGACAATATTTAGCATAATATTTTGGAAAAACAAATTTCAATTGAATTAAGGGGTATGTCTGACAAAGAGGTGATGACAGGATGAACGCTGTGTGACTTGCACTTGCAGCATCAATAAGAAAATTTGTAAAGTCTAAAGGTAGGCACAAATCTTTACAACGATGACACTTGCAAATGTCACTTGGGAAATGGAACTTGACATTCATATTTTAAAGAAAACCACTCCGGTAAGAGGCTAAGAAGGCACATCTGAGAAGGTTGGATTCTTCTAGACTATCCTAAAGTTCGCAAAGACCTACCTTATTTTTCTTCTTTCATTTTGGCGGTTTAGCTTTCCTTTAAACAAACTCTCCCTCTGACAATAACGTTAGGCTTAACTACACAACTGGTAGAGCAGACTCACTATTTCCTAACAATTTCCTTTTGATATTTTGAAAGGTAGGCCATGGACTGTGGTTTTACAGTTATTAGAATGATCATTAAAGAACTCAAACTGTTTGGACTTTAATCTTAGACTGCTTGTTCCAATCATTGCTTATGTCATTAGGTCATTCTTGTTTAGTATATCACATGTTTATTCAAGATCGTTTTAAATTCAGCAATTCAACAATTCAGATATTATTAAACATGTAGTTTTTATTCTCTCTTTTATTCTCCATTCTCTCTCTTTTATGTTTGACATCAATGATCAAAATGGAGCACCAAACAACTGCAATTAACAAAACTCATTGTTATGTTTCAACACACAACCCAGATCGATAGACAGTTACGTAACTCTGACAAAACACTTCTTTCAATAAAACCATTTCCTGTAAACACCAGTATTAACATGTTATAAGTTTTTTTATTTATACATCATCCCATGTGAAGATGAGGCCATTGAATTTAAAGTCAAATTAATTAAACTATTATGCTTCAATTGGCAAGTAAATTGAGGTAATGTTCACAAGATTTGTAACAAACCTTTGTTGCCTCTCCTTTTGTCAGACAATAGCTATCTATCTGAGGTGACATGGTCAAAGCAAGGTCAAACACTCCATCGTTATCTTCACTGAGAGTATGGCTAACTTGAAATGTCATGTAGCTTCCCAGAATTAGCTTGGACTTGTAGTCATCTAATAGCAGCTGTTTAATGTAACAAGTAAAAAACCAGAAAGCCAAAAGGCTTTGTGATTCCTTGCCATATGGTTATATTATAACAAACATGAATCATTCACATGACAAGTATGAGGTCAACTACAGTTATTGTTCTTAAAACACCACATTTACAAGCCTTTAATCCAAAACGACCTTTCACCTCTTCTAAAAACAAAGGTGCAAATATTAATAGGAATCATCTATTCAGCATGGGCAATGTTTAAACATACTCAGTATGAATCCCTCACAATTAACCTTCTTGATATAAAATGTTTATTTTGAATGATAACTACTGAACTACTGAATATGAGCAATAGATGTGCACAGTATGAGATCACTCAAGGTTTCTCTTTTTGAAATACAGGAGTTAACATGATTTTGAGCTTTTGACCTCTGGTGACAAGGTTTTTACAGTTTGACCACTGGTAACCTCAAATGACCTTTGAACTCAACCACAAAAGTAGGGATCATCTACTGAGTATCAACAATATATATATGCTGAACACGAGATCGGTCATGGTTACCACTCTTGAGATATAGTGTTTACAAGGTGTTCATGTTGTGACCTCTGGTGATCTCAAATGACCTTTGATCTTGACCAAAAACACTATAAACATCTACTCTGTACGATCAACCCACACACCAAGTATGACATCAGTCACAGTTAGCCCTCTGGAGGTGTTGTGTTTACAATTTTTGTACAGTTTTACCTCTGGTGACCTCAAATGACCTTTGACCTCCACCAAAACACTAGAGACCACCTACTTAGTATGGCCAATCCACACAGCAAGTATCAGATCAGTAATGGTTACCCTTCTTGAGATAACCTGTTTACAAGAAGTTTCACATAGACATACACACACACATATAGGGAACGGTAATCCTTCAAAATTTGGCAAGGAATCAACCATTTAAGCAAACAACAAGGACATCATACTGAAGTTTTGCAAGTGATATGTTTGGTATGTATACACAATGTTCCCTTTCATAAACACAAACACAAACCAAAGAGGGACTTATGTGTTAATACAAAACCTTAAATTTTTAGGTCAGAAGCAAGAGCATTAACGTAATAGGTGTCAATATGCAATACTTTGAGTAACTACATATTTCTCTAATTTGCCTCAAGATTTAAAATAGTTTTTCTGCACTTCACGGCAATTTATTTCAAGGTACATATTCAAGCTGTTTCTTCACACAAAGAAAATTTCCCAACCAAAAAGCTTAGATTACACTCTCAAAATAAGATGTAACATTAAAACTGTAAAACAATAATGTTAACTAAGGACTTAAGGAATAAAACACTTAAAAATTAATACAGAATATTTTACCGGGAGTATAGACTTTGACAACATTCTTGTTTGGGATAAACTTAAGTGACTTCTATATTATAGACTCCATTTTGGATCCATTATTCACACTAACTGCATTTTCCTTTTAAATACAACTCAGATTAGCTCACCTGGTATTGTGCATCATTGTCCTTACAGAAGCACACTGTAATTAAGACATCATCTTTGACATCCTGTACCCCATCGATAAATGGAACAACACGAAACATATGCTTTTGTTCCATTTTGTGGCTCACTAAGTTAACAAAAACATAACTCAGGGTGTTAATAGCAAGACAGATTGCCTCTTGCTCTAGTCTCCACTCCACAGAATTCTCCTTTGTCCAAGTAATATGACCTGAGAAAGGGTATTAATAACATAATACCATGTTATATATTCAAAGAAAGTTCTCAGCTGCTACGACAACAACAATGATAGAGCGATTTAGACAAATAGAAATAATTATTTTTAAATAGTATTGGGTATAGACTTCGCTTTCTTCTTACAGAAAATATGAAAATTTGGAACAAAATGTTACCTTTACCTTTCTGTGACTCTCCTTGAGCTGTCTGACCAGCAAAGATGATCACACTATGACGATCTGGTTCAGGGATAATGGCTGAATGGGGGATGGTCAGTCTTGCTGGCTTGTTTAACTTGAGACCTTCTGGTTCTAGTTTTACCAGGGGTGTCATCCTACCCCTCTGAGGAGTTCCAGGGAGGAGTACATCTGGATCACAGATCACAGTCAAAGCGATTACAAGATCACCAGACAAAGCATTCTCAGGAATTGATAAAGACACCCCCATGAGAGTAATTGTACCACCCTCATAATTTACCTTGTGTTCAATATATGGTTCTCTTATTGGCAAATTTTGTGAATCTTGTCTGGGTCGTGGTTTTTCTTCTCCCCCTATCTTCTCGGTCAGACTCTCTTCACTGGGGTCATTTTGAGATTCCACTACTTCCTCTGCTCTTTCAGATCCTTGAGAATCAGAAGTTTTCCTTGCTTTGGGAGATTCAGTCTTTTCATCTAAGACAAGAAAGTGAAAGGTAAATCAACATCACACTAACAAATACAAACCGAAGATTGGTAATCGGAACCGGGATCAACGACTAATCAGATCGAGATGACATTCACCGCTACCAGTAAAACATGTGATATTTCTCAGCAACTTGGCAATTCTTTTACACTGAGAAATGAATTCATCCCAGAACCAGGATAGGAATTGAGGCATGTCCCATGAAGGCTAGGACAGATACATTTGTGATGATCTTAGGCTCTTGATAAAAGCACTCCAGAGACTGCATATAACAGATGACACTTTTTCACGAGAGAATATGCTTGATAGGCAAAACATTGGATCAAATATTGGCCAATGTTGTGATAAATACAGCAATTAGATCGGCAGAGAAAAGCCACATCAGATAACCCCTAGTAGTGAACTCCTTGGAGTTCATATTGGTCAGATTTTCTAACTTGGAGAAATCAGGAGAAAAAGGGTACACTTGTAACAAGGCTTCTTGTGTTATTAAAGAGTTGAATACCCTTGTTAGTGTTGTGCATAGGAACATTCTTATTATGTTACTGTATGTAATACATTAATTGGGAGTTGAAAGGTGTGTATGCCAATAGAATTCAGTCACTTCATGTCATATAGGAGAGGGCTCGTCATATCATCTTCAATAAGAAAAAACATAAAGATTCTACTGGTAAGCTTTTTTTTTGAAATGAAAGCACTTTCATTTGTTCATATCAATATCCTTAACAGTAGCATTCCCATAAACAATTGGATTTCAAGTAAGCTGCCTAATGTCTTCGATTATTTTGTCGGTGATATTGAAAATGACCACTATTATTTTATGTGTGTTTCTGACATGGATCTTGAGATTCCCTTCATTTTTTGACCAAGCTTACAGCAAATTATAACATTCCAGGAACCAAAAAACTGGAATAGTTTACCCTGTAATTGTCAGAAATCTACCACAATCAATGATTTTAAAAAGTTCAAAAAGAATTATTTCTTGAATTGTTGACTCTTTATCGAATTCTTGAATTACAATCAACTGATGTCTTAAGTTTGCCTCATCGCTGTTTTGCATTGTTTTGTTTTTTTGCTTGTATTTATGGTTTCAGATTTTCCAGATTCTATTTTCTCTTTTTTTTGAATACCTCACATTTGCAAATTACCTTTACTTGTTGTGGGTTATCCCCACTTAAAAATCAATCATTTATGTTGTACACATGTCATTACTGAGACTGGAATAATTGTTAAAATAAAGGAAAACTAAGAAATTCAATGTAGGTTCTTAATGTCATTATGGTTTACTCAATTTGGTTGAAGATAAAATCAATGTCTCAGAGTAGACACCATTATTGTCACATCAATGGACACAGCATGAAATGATCCTGCACATTATCAAAAAACCTGTTAATTTATATTTTTAATATCTTCTGATTATTCATTTTTTTTTCCATATTTGATATTTCTATTTTTATGCATTCTTTAGATTGATGAATCTTTGCAGAAACATCTTTAAAGAAACACAGGTATGATCAATAGTATACCATTACCCTCATATATTGAGAATTCAAATGGGCTGTTTATCAATGCTTGTTCTTTGTCATTTGTATAGTAAAATATCTAAAAACATTTCACAGAATATTATCATGAAACTACAATTTGTCACCTGGCCAATCACCAAGATCTGGTGATCTGTTTTCCTCAAACTGAAACGGGTCAATCTTCTGCTGGTAAGGAACCACATAGTTTGTGTTTGTTCTGTGCAGGTGCAAGCGCATTAAACCTTTTTGAAGATTTGTGACATCAAACATGTTGATGATGTTTCTTGTCTTCAAGAACTTAACAAGAGTTATTCCTGGTGTCTCGATCAGAGAAATTCGACGGAGCATATCTTTTTCAGAGTCTGGTAACTCAAATAAAAATGCTAATTTCAGAGTGTTGTCCAGAGTCAGATCTTCAGCAACATCTACCATCAGTCTACCAAAATCCGCTGTTAAGGAAGGACAAAAGAACACAAATGAACAAGGATAATGACTATCAAGGAGCTAATGTAATTAAAGTATATTTACTCATACGATTCATTATCACAGAAAGGCTAATGACTAGATGTCTCCCAACTAACAGGTGCACATACAGTCCTGACTGATATGTCACATCCGATCTACCATCATTCTACCATAATCCACTATTAAGAGAAAATGAAGAACGAAAATGAACAGGGATAAGGACTATCAAGATATTTGTGTAATTAAATATTTACTCATTAGATTCGTTATCACAAAAAGGTTGATTACTAGATGTCTCCCTACTAACAGGTGCACATACAGTCCTGACTGATATGTCACATCCGATCTAGCATAATTCAAACATAATCCACTATTAAGAAAAACTGAAGAACGAAAATGAACAGGGATAAGGACTATCAAGATATTTGTGTAATTAAATATTTACTCATTAGATTCATTATCACAAAAAGGTTGATTATTACATGTCTCCTATTAGCAGCAAGTGCACATACAGTCCTGAGTAGTATATGTCACATCCAATCTACCATCATTCTACCATAATCTACAATTAAGAGAAAAATTAAAGAACATAAATGAACAAGAACCTTGACTATCAAGGAACTCATGTAATCCCCACAACTCACTGGTGTGGGAACTCACCTGTCACTATCAAGGTAGTCATGTACAGTAAACAAATATTTACTCACTAGATTCATTATCACAAAAAGGTTGATTACTAGATGTCTCCCTATTAACAGTAAGTGCACATACAGTCCTGACTGATATGTCACATCCCATCTACCATCATTCTACCATAATCAGCAAATGAGAAAAAAATAAAGGAACATGAATGAACAAGAATAATGACTATCAAGGTAGTAATGTAATTAAATATTCACTCATTAGATTCCTTGTCACAGAAAGGTTGATTAGTAGATGCCTCCAAATTATAACAGCACATACAGTCTGGACTGCACAGGCACATAAAGATGAGTAAATTTAAAAAGGCTTATACGGCTTATCACTTTGAGAGATAATGTCACGAAACAGAAAGACCACCTCCCCCTTGGGATATGTTCCCGACACATTACCACATAATCCTAAAGCGAACTGATATTTAACATCAACTAAATAGATTGTTTGTGCAAACTGTGATACACTCTACAAGTAGTAGCACACCTGTACAAAGTAACCTGAGCTAGTTTTTAGTTACATCTCACCTGCTAAAGCTGTCAATTCTTGAGACATGTTTGAAGTTTCATTTTCTTTTGGTAGTATACCTACTTGCTCAATAGAATCTTTGGAAGTCTACCAAGCAAAAAGAAAAACAACAATAAAAAAAAAGATCAGGTTTCACGAAAGCTTCAAACATTAGTGTTGAATCTGATATATTGCATATTAAAGGTGAGGATGTGTTACATGCTTATGGTTGTAATATTAAGCATTTGTCATTGCAACCAATTGAATTGTAACAAATGCTATGAACACAGTGATCTTTGCTGACTGATGATGACCGATAGGCATCAAATCAACATACACACCTGAAAAATATATGAGGGACATGTCCAAGGTTTCTGCCTTGAGAATGTATGCTTTTACAACTCAACCCTTGTTGACTCTCAGAATTGCCATTATGTTCCTATACTCAGTATGGTACACAACTACACCATCACAGCAAATAAAAGACAAGCACGAACTTCTCTTTTATGAGATATTGTGTTGACAAGGTATTTACAGTTTTATCCCTATTGACAATTAATGATCATTGACTTCCCACTAAAATCATGTGGGTACACTGCATGCTAAATATGAGATGTAACAACATGTAATCTGCAGAAAAAACTATCACTTTGCACGATGTAATAATTTTTTGGCCATATGGACCATTCTGAAGTTGGACCCATAAATGTTGAACACTGACTGGAAAGGGTTGATGACCTTTGACTTCCACCAAAAACAATAGGGCACACCTTCTTAATATGGCAAACATACATACCGAGTTTGACTTTTATTGGACTTTCCCCTATTGAGTAAGAGCATACCGAAGCAAGTGTCACAGACACTCACACACATACACACACGTCAACCTGACTGCATAGGTTCCTTAGCTGACCCAAGGAACATCAAGACTGGTGGCCAATTTGCATTTACAGATCCACTATCACAGCACAGGAGTCACATCACATCAGAGAGGAGGCGTCAAATAGCATGCACGGTATATCCATAGTACATACAAGCTGCCTGTATTGACGCTACAAATGTGCCATATGTGTGTTGGTGTATGCTGAAGCCTTTGGAGAAAAGGGCTTGCGGCAGAAACTGATCCAATTACAGGAAAAGGCCCAGACTACCTGCACTGATGTACGCAGAAACTAGCATCAATATACGATTTGTATGTGTGTGCTTAAATGCTATAACCTATGGAAAAAAGGATTCTGAAAAAGAAGTTGAGCCAATAACAGGCCTTGTTGTTCTGCTCTGATGGTGGTGCTCTACGTGGATAGTCCAGTCTCCCAAAATTGCCCCACACATGCCCTCTGTCTCTAAGGTCCTGTGGAGGATCAGGATCATCATCATCATCAGGGGAGAGGTTAAGGCCCCTTGAGTTTTTCTGATTTTCAGCTCACACACATTACTATGTGAGCTTATAGAGCCAGGCAGATGTCGTCAACTTTTTGAAAATGTTTCAGAGTTTTCATTTTTGAAGTATTTTGACTGAAACTTTGGTCATAGATTCTTTGTCAAAATGGATATTTTTTGTACTATTTAGAAATGAAATATTCAAAACGGAAGTTGAATTATAAGCGATTTTCGTGTTATTTTGACTCTTTTTTGCACACGGCACTCTAATTGAATGGGTTTAGCTGGAGATATTCTGTGGTAACTCTAGTGAGCAATAATCAAATTTTACGGTTGGGCTGGCCAGCCTATCTGCCCTGTGGATCATCAAGTCCAACTGAACTCTCACCTATTGATATCACATTCCAATACTAGTAAATTGACATGCAAATTAAGTTAGTGAAGCATGTGGCTGAGTGATCATTGTAGATAGGTTGATAAACAGACTTGATTTGTTGCATCATCAACACTGCCATGTTTTTACAATGTATCCATTGATTTGGATTATCTTATTACTGCCCATAGTAAAGTTTGAACATGTACAGAGAACAGCCAAAAAAAAATTAGATCCAGCCAAAGCCAGCTCTGACAGGATCTAAACATTATCCCTTGCATCCTTACATATCACACAGCCTAAAGTAGATTTAACCTTCTCTAAAGACAATGGCTGGTACACCTAATACCATTTTTCAACATCACATGTCAAAACACTGGCATATGATAATGTCATAGGCTTGATAGTGTGTCAACTACATACTTTTTGCATGTAACATTTTGTCACCTTCAAAGTACTGTACTTTCATTTTGCAATGCCACAAACAAAAATTACCTCTACTTAGTTCAATGACTGCCTTAAGTTTCAACACCCCTATGTTCCGACACACTTACGTTTGACATATACACTTAAATTCCGACAGCAGCGGCTGATCAATGCGTCAGTACTACGCCAAGCATCATACCTGGGACCCAAAATGGTGCCTGATGGAATGAATGTGTTGCAACATATGAGTGTCAGAACATGGGGTGTGGGAACAAAAGTATGTCAGAACATAGGGCCGCAACCCTCAATTCAATTGTGTGAGCTACAGCAGCAATGCTGCACTAGTTTTCCAAATAAAATCTGTTTTTGTATTTTTTTTTTATTAATTGCTTTGATAATCTATCCATGTTGGGCTTAGAAATAAAATCAGGTTAATTATTACCCACTTTTCTGGGTTTGCTGTTGGCAGAACCTTTCAATTTAGAAAAGAGAACTTTGACAGGTTCTTTTAGTATGTTAAATGCTAGGTACATGCAGTTCAAGTACCAACCGGAAAGTGCCATTTACGTCCATCTGGGGGGTTTGAAAAGCCAAAACTTTCATGTAAGATTGTGATAAACAATGATGGTACTTCAATTAAATGGTCCTGCTGTTACTCAGCCCCCACATCCTTTTTTTTTTCTTTTTGTTCCGCTGAACCTGATAGTGGCCTTTTTGTAAAGACTGCACCGGTTTTCATAAAGTCCTGAATCCCTTCCTGATAACGTATTGGTAATGTATGAAACTGTCGCGGTGGCGATTCCACCCGGAAAAACATCCAGCCAGTTAGAATTTGGGACCTTTACAACCCCCCCCCCCTTTAGATATGACCCTAGCTACAGTTCTGCATGCACATAAGAGAGCCACAAGCTGAAATATCACTGACTGGCTTTACTTTTTTTTAGGGAGACAGGATCACAAGTGGGGAAATTTGGTTCATAGATCTTTCAATACCGTGCATTGACCTCAAATATTTTGATTCTTAAGCACCATTTTGCATCTTCACCACCCTACATAAGCAAACATTTGTAAAGGGTAGGTGGGCAACCACTCCCCATAGAAACCCAGCGTCACTCATCCACAAGGCATCGTCAAACCCCCTTCGGAGAACACATGGATCTGCCCTTGGTGTCTACTATTTTGTGCAATTACTACTACACTACAGCATATTTCAATATCTACTGTTTTGTTCTCAGATTTCAGCTCCAGACATTAGAAGGTCAGCATTTTCTGTCCCTGTGATTTTTTTAGTCATGAATATTGGTTCTTGATGAACTTACTACTGCTCGTTTAGCCAAGGCCTCCTTGATCTGTTGAAGGACCTCTTGTAGCACCATTGACTCCTTGGCATATTTTACCTGAGCTTGAATAAGATCATCCTTTGCAGCTCTCAAGTTGGATTTAGTCTCCTCCAATTCCTAAGTAGTAAATAAGAAAAAAAGGTCAACATGTGACATTGCTCTTCTTAATTTCCAACTGCAAAATTGAGATGATTAGAACAGAACTATAAAGGTAAACAATCAATGTATGAAACAGATGTTAATGTGATAATTTTGTAGTAAAATTTTCATTCAACATATATTTGTTTATCAGTTAATGTTCTCTCTATTTCTGTGACATCATAATACTTCTGATGATGACTGAACCAACCCCTTTGATAAGGATTTAATAATGTCAACAATCTTATCAAATGTGAAATGCTACAGTACTTGTTTGAAAGTATATAAGTCTTTCAGATCTCTCCTTTCATCATCTGCTTGCTTCTAGCTTGTTTCCAAGTTGCACTCTTTCATCTTCTGATTCTCTTAATTTCTCACTTACTTGTTCTCTTTCTTCTCCTGCTGCTGCCAGTCTCTTAGCTACTTGTTCCTTCTCAAGTTGTGTTTCCTTCAGTCTTTCATTAAGTCTCTGTCTGCCACTTTCAGATTCTGTTAGATTTTCACTGAGTTGCTGTCTTTGATCCTCAGATTGCCTCAGGTGCAGTAATGGCACTTTCTGATCTGCAAACGGAAAAGTAACAAAGTAATCTGTCACACATTTCTAATCAATCCCTTTGTGTGACATTTTGATATTGATTAACCCCATGAAACCAATGCCCTTCATAAGAGTAACATGCTTGCACCACTAAAATTCATTTTTTTTTACTGCGATGCTTTCTTTGATCCTAAGATTGCTTCAGTTGAAGTGTGTTCTGATCTGTAAACTGAAGTGTTTTCTGATCTATAAACACAAAGTCATAAAGTAATCAGTCAAACCTTTCTGATCAGTCTCTTCTCAAGACACTGTGTTTACATGCATGGTTTTTAGATCACTGGTTAACCCCATAAGATCATTACCCTGCACAAGAGTAAGATTCTTGTATGCAGTGTAGTACTGCTAAAATGATACAAAACTTACATACCTTGGCCCCCCACCACAGTGCACCAAAAACTTGCTCGCTGACCACTGTAAACATTTTTAACAGAATTGTCAAAATTGGTTGTACTTCCACAGTAACATCAATAAATATTCATGCAATCAGTATCAATCATGCATTTCAAACCATGTAACCTTGATAAAACATTGGGAGAAAATATAGGCCCATTTATCTATTTGTAGCAAGTCAGGGTAAAAAAAAATAAAAGCAATTTCATATAACTTTTGAATAAAAAGATACAGGTGTATAATTTCTGCCTTATTCTTATCAACTTGCCATTGGGAACAAATTTTATTTTTTAACAATAGAAACAAGCTTGACTTACAGTATGAACTAGATCAAAAATTGTTCTTATTTTTCTTTTATCAACATTTATCCATGATCTTGATAAAAACTTCACATTTCTTCAGTAATAAAAAAAAATGTCATTTGATGAGATATTCAAAATTTAACATTTTCGCTTTTAATAGTACTTTCACGCACTACTCTGTTCATGTTTCACCTGCTAGCTGGAACAAGACATCTGGAGCATTGTTCAAAACTGTTGACTTATAACACACTGTGAGTAGGCTAGTCAGTATACTGTCTATCTCTTCACTAGTAGCACTATATCCAGGCAATCCATAAATTCCATTTCCTCTCTGAAATTTGAAAATTCCCTGATTGAAAAGCTTAGTTCTGAAGAACTCTATATAGTTCACCATCATGTGCACAGTTTCTCCTGAAATAATACCTGGTGAGAACTTATGTCCAATTAATCAAACTACTGTATTGTATCACCAATAACTGGTTGCCAGTAAAGGCAAGCTATGGTACAGACCAACAGTACACCATGCACTGCTCATGATGACTGGCTGGATCAAACTGACATACACAGTTACTGCGGAATTTGAAATCTGCCTCCCAACTGGTCAAAAGTGTCATACAGCCTTATAATCGAGTTACTAAAGTTCGAGTCTTCCACTAGTCGAGTCAGAGTCGAGTCAGTTTTTCACTGGTAACGTCTAGTCAAGTCACCAACTGAGCTCCAGTCGAGTTAAGTCCCCAGCCACACTTGAGTCAAGTCAAGTCACTCTGTCTATTCAAGTCATCTCCAGTCAGTTGAGCATATTGACATAGAACTGACCTACACATATAATACTAGATCAGACAAGCTAGTTAGTAGTTATTTACATAATTGCTACACATGCAATTTTGACAGTAGAGGGGGGACATTGGCTCGCCTATCTTTTCCCGTAAAACTGATGTAAGCCATGTAAGTAAGTTGGTGGGACGAAAAAGAACATGGGGAGGGTGAGTGCTGGCACTACTACTGTATTTAAGCAGATCACCACCGTCGGTCCAAGTAGAAGCTGCTATTGGGCTACATACAAACTCCCCAGGTGGCCGAAAACAGCACTTCCTGTGTATTCCAAGATGCATGTAGCCAGGCTTTAAAGGGGGACCTTATGTCTGCAATTTTTGCATCACAAGGAAATTCCATGTGAGAAAAAACACATGTATCAGCTTGCTTGAGATAATATGTCATATAAAAGTCACAGAATTGAATTATGCATCCTCTTTTACGTTTTGAGCACTTGATAAATATTGCAGTTGAACATACCCCCGCTAGTCCCAAACGTGTTAGGAACTTTGCTCAATTTTCCTCAAAACACGATTTAAAATCTTCTGGTTTCCTGCTAAACTTTGTGCATCCTATAATGAGCACACAAAGTTGTGTGCCAGCAAGTCTATGTGGTGTCCGGACCCCGGTTGGGACCAGCTGTGAAACCTCCTATTGGGGTCCAGGGGGCAGAAGATTCGCGGTTTCCCAGGAAATATGTGGTTCCTTGCATAGCAAAATAGTGAAACAGGTGCAGCAGCCGATGCACAATAAGACTAAGTAGTAGGCCTGAGGCTCCCTTTTCCCCTGCCACTAGTGTACGTAGACTTTGAGCAAAGGATTGACATGGGGCAAGTAATGACTCCATTAAGGTTGTATACTTTCTCTATATAGAATTGTGTAGCATACCTTGACCTTGGGCCTCCACCAACAACAACACAGGTTCTTGTATGCAATACAATACACCTACATACTGCACCAAGTATTTGATCGGTCCAAGCTTCGCTTCTTGAGATAAGTTTACAAGGTTTTCATTTTTTGACCCTGATGACCTCAATTGACCTTTGAAATACACCAAAAACAACAGTGTATTTGTACTCAATGCAGTAACCTACCTACCAAATATGAGACCTGTTCAAGCTTCAGCCCCCCAATTCAAATATCATCTTTACAAAAATTTTACAATATGTAAATCCTATTGAAGTAAAATGACCTTTTGACCTCTGACCAAACACAATAGCGTTCTTCTACTCAATGTGGTACATGTATTAGTACAACATATGAGATCTGCTTGAGCTTCCTTTATTGAGATATATCACATTCACAATGGTTTTCACAACTGGAACTCTGTTGACCCCAAATGATCATTGACCTCCACCAAGTAGGGTTCTGTTACTCAGAGTAAATAATAAAATAAATAAAATTTCCAAATAAAACATGGAATCTGTCTATGGTTCCCTACATATTGTGTTTACAAGGTTTCCACAATTTGAGCCTACTGACCCCACATAACCTTTTATCTCCATCAGAAAAGAAACTGATTCTCACTCAACGTCCTACGTATCAAATGCGAGATTTGTCCAAGCTTTCCTTCTGAAAATGTTGTGTTTAGAAAGTTTTTACAACTTGACCCCTGTTGACCTCAAATGATCATTGACATCCAAAAAAACGATAGGGTCCTTTTACTCAATACAGTTTCACTATTTTCCCCCATTTACATTGACCTCCAGCAAAAGCAATAGGTTTTTTTTCTTTTTCAATATGGTACATCTACCTACCAAATGTAAGATCTGTCCAAGTTTTCCTACTTGAGATATCGTGTTTACAAGGTAGACATCACAAAAACAAAATAAAAAATACACACTCGTACACAGCGACATGATTACAAAGTTTATGATTATCAATTAAAACCAAAAAATTAACTTTTCTAACATGTACCATGTTTTGGACAAGGGGTGCAAAGTTCAATAATATGTGTGGTCACTTTTAGATCTGGTCTTTGGTTTGGATGCTCTGGAGTTCACTTGGAAGAGTCAGCCACATGTCAATAAATTATGTCAACATTAAATGGACAAGTAGGGCTTGAACATGCAGTATACAAAAGTTGAGGATTCTTGCAGCTTGAAGGGGATTGTTTATTGTATCCTGTGTTACTATTGTGTGTGTCTGTAGGACCATCCTGCAACATCGATATCTCATAATATTTGTTATCTTTTTCACAAGTATAGAGACAGTATTGTTGAGGACTTGAGAGTGTTCTGTTTTGATTGATGCAGTGTGAGAACGAATCTGTAACATATTGGTTGACGATTTAGAAATTTTAGGAAATGGGGGATTTGCATAGGCACAGTACATGAAATAATCATTTAACATAGTAATTAACGTAAATTAGAAGCGGGAATTAAAGCTACAATGTGCTCTGATACTAACGTGAGACATATTTTTGGTAGCTGGTCCATGCCTCTGTCACTTTACTAATTCCCTGTTCATTGCAAGCTGTCAGTAAAAGACTGATGTCCACAGCAGAAATCCTGCCTGTCTCTCTAAGATGTTGGAGAAGAGACTTAGATGGTCGATAACTCTTCTGGATGGTCTTTGCTTCTTCAGCTGGAACTTTAAAGTAGTTGAGCAGTTTCTGGCAGTCATCTTTGGTAATCAATAATTCAATCAATGTCAGCAGATTTTCACGATTGATGATATCATTCTAATAAAGTAAGAAAAAACAAGAAAGGTTTCAGTTCCATACAACATGAATGCTGTCATATTTACAGATCTTCTTGATTCATACAGGATGAGAGTATGCTATAAGATGACAACACCCAGACATAATCCCCGGCCAGAACTCCCTCTTGCCTATGACTATACTTAGCCATTGCTAACACCCAAGTGAATGCCAAATGAGGACAATCCTAAGCATAGAGTGCTATAACTTTCAATCAGGTATTTTCCACGCTTGGTATAGCTATAGATGCACAGCTGTTAGCAAGTAGTAAACTGTTTACAGTATATGCCTACAATGTGAATCAAGTGTGTCTTGGATGAAGAGTGATTTCTACAATGTTCCATGTTACATGAAATACAAACACCACCGGGATTAAATGGTTGCAGTTTTGTTGAAATGAAGAACAAATTCACTGTCATAGTTGTACACAGTTTATGTAAGCTATACTCAGTGAACAGAGACATACAGCATCTTACAATGTATCAGATGTCGTACAGTATGTCACCAGCGGCAATGTGAGATATGTCTTTTTCTGATTTTAAATTTGAATATTCAGTTGTGTACTGACCCAAATAGCCAATCCTCACATGTTAAGGTTTCATCAAAGAAACAAACCCTAACCATGATGGTATAACTCGACATCACCTCATGTTTCATCATGCAGAAAGAGGTTTTCTTGAGAAATGATTTTAGCACATTATGGAAACTCTGTGTGGGCTAGGTGACCCAAACAGTCCACATCAACCATCACCCCTGAGCAATTGTATCATCCAATGAGCATCTACAGTAGCCCACCAGTGTACAATACATGTGTACTACATGCATCACTGAATCCATTTCATTCACTTTGAAAGCTCATATTTTTATACTGTGAGCTTTGCAAGTAAGTAGGATAGTACTGTACCTACAGTATAGGCCAATTCATCGCTTATACTGTAAACTCTTAGTACAATGAGCATACAGTGCAACATGCACAGATGAACAGTTCTTTTACTGTATAATTTCCATAAGTTATACAATATGCATTTTTTCCTACCATTAGAACGTGTCTATATCATACCAACCATGTGGCAATCTTTCACATTGTTCGATATTTGTGGTCATGAGCATCAATTGTAGGAAAATAAATTAAACATGACCCGGCACAGTGAATACAGACACCCCTAAAAGGCTATGTCCTGCTACTGTGCATATACTGTAAAAGCTACAGTAGTTAGGTAAGGTAATTAAAGAGCCACCGGGATAGTTCTATCTGGTTCTCATGTGATAAAATCCTATGACCACCCTACTGTACTTTGATTCAGGTCCCTACATCTTCATTATGACCCCCTTGCACATTGGTCTGGGCACCACCGTGATTTCTTTCATCTGAGTGTACAACACAAATGGTTGTAACTCTGAAACTACAAAGTGTTGTTTTATGACTAATATCACAGCAATAATATTACAGATACACTATAGAGGTTTTACAGTGACGCCACATTCCAATGAAAACACCTTATTGGATGGAAAACAAAGCGACGTGACCCGACTACATGATGTAAGTGCACAGCTCCATGCTGTGCCATATTGTATCATACGGATGTAATTTACCACACACTTTGGTAGATACAGTAAGTACTTTGCCGATTAGTTTAAAAAGTCAGTGCAAGATTCTCTCGGATTTCCACGGCTTTTAAGGAATTTGACACCTGTTGGCGAATTAAGACTAAAAGCAATCATTTTCTTTTCAACGTTTTAAAGTGGTGCTCTTACATGTACAGTGCACTTCATGAATGAATGTCACTTCCTTGACATATTGTGAGCACAAGATTTTGAATCTTGTAAAATAGTATCAATGGCACGTGTTTGCATAGTGCATACTTCATCATAATGTGTGGTGTTCAGTTGTGACTTCGTTTAGGACCACGAAATTCTGACACATACATGTTTACAACATGATTGGTAATACTAGATAAAGTTAATGCAGTGTAATAAGTGTGCAACTAGTACAGTATGCAAAACATTATTTCTACAGTGCTACTGGCCAGAACTCCTCCTGACCATAAAGTGGATAAATGTTCTCTAGATACAGTATCACATCTACATTGTAGGTATTGTTTAGTCTAGCTTACTGCATTTACAGAATTACATGTATCTCACTGACAAGGGACCAATTAGAAATTGATGGGCCACAATTTACTGTACAGTGTACACCAAGGAGAATTTGCAAGTTCATCTTTATTCTTTTCATAATGATTAGCAGG
Organism: Stichopus chloronotus; assembly: GCA_021234535.1. Classification (NCBI taxonomy): domain Eukaryota; kingdom Metazoa; phylum Echinodermata; class Holothuroidea; order Aspidochirotida; family Stichopodidae; genus Stichopus; species Stichopus chloronotus. The sequence goes on from CM037850.1 coordinate 12,128,018, forward strand.
ACTAGTCATATTTCCGGTAGTTTTATAGGAACAATATGTTCAAGCTGAAAGCACATTTACAGTAGTTGTACATTTATGTTCGAGCCCATACAATACTAGTATACACTTCCTGCATGTTCTGTGCACTACTTAGTAGGCCTACCATTTGTCTGGCTTGGGCTAGGACAGTCTACTATTGTAGCTACCAGTATGGTCAGAGGCTCATGTGATACTGTACTCTGACTTGATACTGCACTTTATATTGTCATATATATCTCAATCAGACTGAAAAGATGTAATAACAACATGGTAAACTTTGCATACATTAAAAAGAAACATACCTCCTGTCCTGTACATTGCATTTCTGTCCTGACGGCTTGTTTACAAGACTACTGTACAGGTATGTAAAACTGCAGCAAGATACTGCACATAAAAAATTTCCACCCCATCAAATAGTAATTCAGCTTTTCTTTTAACCAAAATCATTTATTTGTGTTTATTGTCCAAAAAGCTTACTTTCTATTTCTCTATCCTGTTGTGGCAATAATTTTTGCTATACCGCAACATGAATTTCTTATATTTCTTGTTACTATATATCTTTCCATTTGTTTCCATAGACATTACAACTGTTTCTGTGAATGACAGCATGGAAATGCATGGTCCATACATCACAATCTCACAACCGAGGGCTGTGACTTTAGCTCAAGCAGTGAACCTCCCCCCCCCCCCGGCTCCAACAAAGGTTAACTTAATTGTAAGACATGAATCCAAATGTTGTTGTTCCATAGAAAAAGTTAAATTGACTAATCCATGTACTGTAGTTTTTTTTAAGAATACAGAGGGGGAGACCAGATATCACAAAGAGCACATAATTTAATTCTTGTAGTCTTTGATTCATTATGATTTAAAAGAGAAATCTGATGTTTGTACTCTGAAATGATATCTATGGCTGGAGTTACCTCTTTGATACAATTGCAAATGTAATGTTGTCCCCAATTGGTACTGTCATAGCAATGCATGTCCTGTATGGAAAACACACATTCAAGGACACTGTGACTGACAGTAGTGTCCCAATATCAAACTGTTAACACATGAGAGTAACTAGAAGAACTGAATTTGCAAGCAAGTGCTGTATTGAAGCCCATTGAGATTGTGGACATCTACTGTAGTTGCACTAATTCATTATACAGTGAATCTCCTAACATGTTACATTATATTTTCAAGGGATTTAGTGTCAATGTGCTTCCTATCACTGTAATACTGTATATGCATCTTGCAAGAATGAAAAAACATTTAGTAAAAACATTGCAATAAATGGCATGAAACGAAGTGTACTGTATGTCAATGGAACACCACATGCATTGTCACTTATTTATCACACATAATATGACTACAACTCAAAGCTACAGGTCTACAAACTGGTACTACCAGTGCCATACCATGGGACACCATTAACATACAGTCTTTTGGGTCACAGACTCCTTGACATAATTACTGTACTACATTACCAATGACCAAGGGTGCGGGCTCATGGGATGCACAGGTATGAGATCTACACTAAGTATACTGTATGTTCGACCCCCTCCCTACTGTGCCCCTGCCGTAATATATAGGGACTGGTGCACTGCATGGTACCATTTCTTCATCACTAAATTATGATAAGCCATGATCAAGATTGTGGTTTTACAGGGGCCATGCTGTCACTTTCTACAGGATGTTTTCTAAGACAATCTACCACCCCACCCTCTCCAATAGTTATGCAGGGTCTTCAATGCTACCACTTGCTGCAACCCTGGGAGTCTCACTAGATAATCTGGTATACACTATAACTGCAGCATGGACTGTGATTCTACACAATGG